>JAKOGI010004987.1:0-17997 GCA_029747015.1 Carnegiea gigantea | reverse complement strand
AAAGCAAAAGGCAAGCAACGCATGCTGTACGAAAAGCAGCTATTGTCAAACGCACTAAGCAAAAGCAAAAAGCAAGCAACGCATGCTGTACGAAAAGCAGCTATTGTCTACAGTAAAAGTAGATTCTCTATTTATTTTACTTTTGCTAATTGTACTATTGTCGGTTCAGCTCTTCTATATAAAGGAGCAACCCCCCATTTGTATAGGTATCGAAAAAAGGGAGAGAGCATCTCTATCTAAAATTTCTAGAGAGAGGATGAGGGTCGAGTAACTACTCCTTTAGGGAGTAGAGTATGTAAACAAAATTAGTGTATAATTATTAGCATTATCAATAAAAGTAGTTTTTATACATCTTAGTGTACAACATTATTTGGTTTGAGAAGAGGGTCTGGAGTACCTTTGGAATAGCCAGAGAAGTAGCCAAGAGACAGGTGGTCGCCGGCGATAGAGGCTGAGGTCCAGCGAGGTATTGACCTTATCTCTAACTAATTATGTTCTATGATAAGATGCATATTTACTACTTAGTTTGATAAGACTAATAATTATCATTAATTTGTTTATATGCTTGAAACCTATTTTAGTTACCATGAACCCTTTCAGCCCTGAACAACTGCACGCCAAAGCTATAGTTAAAAACGCTTTAGAACGATGCCTTCTAGAGAAGGAAAACAGTGAGTTTATTATTCAGGTTAAAGAGACCTTGATTAACATTAGCAGAAGAGGACTAGAACGATTAGGTAATGACTTTTTCGATAATCCTCTAGTACTCGCTGATGGCGAGATAATTTTTCCAAGCCCAAGGAGTATCCTTGAAAATGATAATCTTTATCATATGAATATTATCCAGCGTCAAAAGGCTATCCTTGACGGCATTAATGAAGCCTTACTTTCTTTAGACACTTGTCTTAGACGTCATAACCAAAATTATGACTATAGATATCAAGAGTTTCTTAAAAGAAGAAGGACCAAGAGGTCTAAAAATAATTCCGCACCCAGTTGTAGCTATGCTCAATACCTGTAAAAAGAAGCTGTCGAAATGGTATCAGAGCCATTCTTCATGTCTCAGACCCAGAGACCAAACAAATTGTCTTAAAACTAAAGATAAAAGATGGATTCATATCTGTCAACAGGCTGAACTTGCCAATAAGCAATGGTATGTACAACCTGACCTAGCAAGCCCTGCTAGAGATTCCTTATCAGGATTAAGTGATGGATAAAGCTGGTAGCAGTTCATCAACTCCATATAAGAATTGTGGAAGTCCAATTTACAAGGACAAACAATAGATACTAAGTTAAATAGTATCTATGAGGGATTAGGAGAAATCCAGAAATTAATTCTGCATACTCCTAAATCAGAACCTGAACCTCAAATTGTTCGCAGAAGAGTTAGATTTAACCCTTCTATCGACCCTACCAAACCAGGGTATCCTTCAATTTCGAACATGGTTCGAACGTTTATTTCTTTAGAAGAATTAGAGCAAGAATATGCTCAAGCTAATTCTGATGAGGAAGACGAGATCTTAGATAAGATCAATGAACTCCAATTACAATGTAATATGGAGGCTACAGGTGAAGCATCATCAAGTCACCCCATGATTGTACCAGACTCGACTCAGTCTAGTGGTCCAAGTGGTCCAAGTGGCCCAGAAGTAAGACCTGAGAGTCAGACTAATCTTGATAGTCAAATAGGAAGTGATGACGAAGAAGAAGTACAACGCTACCGATATCGTCACCCTTCGTCTAGACAAAGACGAGTGGGAAGACCTCATCTATTCCCTCACCCAGGCCATGCCTACCCTTTGAGTAATGCAGGCGCTACCTTGAACATTGACTGTGTTACAAATACAGACGAAGTTATCAAGGAATGGGTAAAAGCCTTACTCATTTATTCTGGTGTCACTAGGACAGATGGTGATGAATTAAAAATTTTCATCCCTTTAACTCTAAGTGGGAAAGTATCTGACTGGTTTACTGCTTTACCTGAAGAAACCAAGGTAAGATATTTAGGTGGAACAACCACTAATGACAATAAAACAATCATTAATACGATTGAGAACGAATTCGAAGAGAATTTTTGGGAGAAGATTATTCTCAGTATCGTTTAAGAGAAAAACGATTAAAGAGGCAAAAATACCTCACGATGCTTTATAATTTACAGATATGCGACATCAATTATTTTGATGCCTATGTTTGTGAATTTGAAAAGTATTATTACAAAGCTGAAATATCTTCAGCAGCCCCTAATTCGTTAAATTTCCATAACGATATGTTCTTTACTAAATTACCATTCCCATGGAATGATTTAATATTTAGTAAATGGAAGGCCGCAGAACGACCTGAAAGAACTGACACATTAGGTGCCAGAATTGAGTTTGCTAGAGTAACACTAGCAGATGAATGTGAAAAAGCCTATAAAAGAAAGAGGTTTCAAAAGGATCAAAAGAAGCTGAAATGTAAAGATCAGCTCTATTATCCCAGTAAGTTTGGTTGTCAATTAGACAAATCTACTAAACAGAAAAAGAAGTTTAAGGCCAAAAAGAAACTTGGTAAACGTGTCAAGAAGCACCCTAAACCTTTCAAGAAGAAAAGAAAGTTCTTTAAAAAGAAACAAAAGAAAAAGGAAGACAAGAGTTCTTCTAAGCAAATCCAAAAACAGGATTGTAAATGTTAGAACTGCAACGAAAAGGGACATTATGCAAATGAATGCCCCAAGAAAATTAACTTTGCAGGTGTTTGCTCTAATGAGTTATTTGAGCAATTTGCAGGCTACGAAGAAGTAGCATTTTCAAACATAACGTCTGAAGACGAGATCCTCGTCTTAACATATTTATCCAGCAGCTCAGACGATGAGTCAGACTGAAGAGCATTCACAACAAGAGGAAGGTGAATCCTCAGGTACGTACTCTAATGAGATACTTTTCAATAAAAAGAAGTATTAAAAGATTTTATCTAAAAATCTCAAGATAAATGAGCATGAAGGTTTTAAACGAACCTTATTACAAATTTTCCGTAGAAGGAATATTCAGTATTTTGGTACTAATATTCAGGAAATCCCTATTAGCAGCAATATAGCTGAAGGACAAGTAGAATTGCCCTTAGTAACCATCGAACAGATTAGACAAAAAATCAGGAAAATCCCTGAAAAGGACCGAACCAAGATCGGTTATATCCATTTTGGTGCAGTGAGAATTCATTTGAAAGCCACCTTTCAAAAGGGATTAGACACCCCTATAATTCTTACATTAATGCATAATCGCATTGCAAATCGATCAGAAGCTATAATAGGCATTCTGAAGGGAAACTTGGTTTACCAAAACCTTAGTTTCACCACTTACCCAGGGTATAGCATACCCATTAGGGATTTAGACACTAACCGTGCCCTAAATTTCTGTTATCACTTTCAAAGGTCAGACTTACTAGAAAGTCTACACCATTCACCATTTACCATCTATACCATGGTAAGTTACATGCTAAGTAACACTCATATTATTGACCAATTTCTCCAAAAAGACGAAATTGAGTTAGACGATATCTTTTCTGATATCTGTGAAATCCAGGAGATTTCTAGACCTAAGTTGCAGCCAATCAACGAGAGGCAAATTGATATTAAACAGAAACCACTGTTTAATAGATGCAATAGTATGCAAGGTAGATACTCCGTAGACGGTAGTATTCTACGCAGCTACCCCCTTGAGCGATTGCCAAGTCCAAAACTGGCTAATTTCCAAATTGTGAGTAAGATTTACATCACACAATGGAAAGACGGATTAATTTGGATTAATCCTGCGATCCAGCATAACTACGCTAGTCCTGAGATTTATTCTCAAATGCAAGAACATAAACTAACTTATGTTCCTGTACTCTTTGAATCCGTTGAACGGATTATTCATCTGGAAAATCAAGCTTTTAAGACTAAAGCTGATTTGCTCCTAGGGATGCGTTTCTTATCAGAAACCATTTATTCCATAACTGAGCATTTTATGACCATTAAGCTCAATGGTATAATTGTTCATGCCAGTAAAGTCCATGAATAAGGTACCATATATTAAGGTACAGCTAGTTTACAGGTTTCATCAACCTGAATGGTTTCACGCTATGATAGACACAGGATCAGATGTCACAATGGCATCCGCCAATTCTTATCCAGAACGATACTGGAAAGATTTGCATAAACCCCTACAGGTGGTTGTAGCATCTGGACAGGTTACTAAACTCACCAAAGCCGTTTTTGGTCAGTTTATAGCTATCCAAGATAGCACAGAAAACCAGTTCACGGTATTACCACTACCTACTGTAGTAATACAAGCACCTAAAGATGCTACCTATAACCTCCTCTTAGGAGTTGACTTTCTTAATAGATTCAAGGAATATAGCTGTGACCACTCACACATTAGTTTCCTTACCCCATGTGGACATTGGATTAGGTCCCAGCTCATAGCCCCTCCTCAGTATCGAGGAACTATCTCATTTCAACCACGCAGCCAGCATGGTGGAGAGCCTAGGCCCAAAAATATAAACCGGCCCAAAAACCTTACAAAAAGGCCCAAAGACCATTTTAAGGTCAAAGCCCAATTGCTAAATGCTCTATCAAACACCCAAAGAGCATTAGAATTTCGGCTAGAGAATGAAGTAAAAACACTTCTACAAGCCCATTTCGATGACAACCCATTGAAGTATTGGGACAAGGATAAGTCTTATGCAGACATCCAACTCAAAGAGGCCAACTCAATTGTACGAGTTAAGCCCATGAGATATAGTCAGGCAGATGAACTCGAGTTCAAAGTCCAACTCAAAGAACTCGAAGAAAAGCAACTAACTTTTAAAAGCACTGAGGATAACAAAAGTCCTCATAGTAGTCCAGCATTCATGGTAAACAACCACTCTGAACAAAAGAGAGGTAAGCCAAGAATGGTGATTAACTACAAAAGGTTAAAGAATTAACCGTCTTTGATGGTTATTTCCTTCCTAATAAGGAATTGCTTATCAACAAAACCCTTAACAAAAAGTGGTTTTCCAAATTTGATTGCAAATCAGGATTTTATCAGATTAAACTAAAAGAATCTACTAAGCCCTTAACTGCGTTCAGCACACCTCAGGGGCAATACATTTGGAATGTAATGCCTATGGGACTAAAAAATGCCCCACAGATCTTTCAAAGAAGAATGGATAATATCTTCAATGAATATTCAGACTTTTGTCTAGTTTATGTTGATGATATCTTAATCTTTTCTTCTAATATTGCAGATCATGCAACTCATCTCATGAAATTCATTGAGAAAAGCCGTAATCACGGATTAATACTATCAGCTAAAAAAACTGAGATTGCAAAAGAACAAATCGAGTTTTTAGGTCTAAAGATCGACCATAAGGGTATAGAAATGCACCCCCACATATGTGAAAAAGTTGCCAATTTCCCTGATAAACTCTGCGACCGAAAACAGGTTGAACGTTTCTTAGGATGTATCAATTACGTCAGTGACTTTGTGCCTAACCTAGCATGGTTAAGAGGTCCACTTCAAGATCTTCTTAAGAAAAGATTAAATTTACAATGGCAAGACTACCACACCCATCTTGTCCAACAACTCAAGAAGTTGTGTAGGCAATTACCTAGATTGGCCATCCTTAAACCAGGTGATCAACTAATAGTTGAAACAGATGCTTCAGACCTTTACTGGGGAGGAGTCCTTAAAGCCAGAAAGGCTGATGACAAAGAACATGTTTGCAGGTATGCTAACGGATGTTTTAAGCCAGCTGAGACTAATTATCACAGCAATGAAAAGGAATTACTCGCCCTAAAACGGAGTTTTGCTAAATTCCATTTCTTTATTTTACCTGTAAAGTTCTTAGTCAGAACAGATAACACTAATGTGAAAGCTTACATTTTTAATAAGCTCCCCTGTCCCCCTGAGTACAAGAGACGCCATAGATGGCAACAATATTTTCAGGAATATCAATTCGATATTGAACATATAAAAGGTAAGAATAACCATCTTGTTGATTTTCTTAGCAGGGAAGCCAATGGTTGAAGAACAGACATCTTCAGCAGACGCCAGATCCTTATTGGAAATGGCCATCCAGGAATTATGTGTCGCTCATGAACGAATGACACAGATCCAGACAGAAATTGAAGAGGAAATTAATCCTCGCATCATCCAGGCCTTATCCAGCCTCGATGAAGTAATGGCGTTACAAGCCATTGACTTATCTGATGAAATACATCAGGCCTTTCTTGGAGCATGTCAACGTGCCCAAAAAGGAAAAGGACTCGTGTCCGATAGTCTCCAAGAAGGAGAGGGACTTTTGTCCACACAGGAAATCCCTAAGCCTACTTTCAAAACGAAAGGAAAGGTTCAGGAATGTTCTACCTCCTCAGAAACAGAGGAAGAAGATGACTTCAGAGTCATCGTGCCCAAGGCACAAAAGCCTATATTGAATCAGGCTATATCCATGGAACAATACGTTTTATATTCAAAATGGGTTTATACAGCCCAGAGCACTAACAGTCAAATGATTGACACTTCTGGAATTTATCCCAGAATTCATTTTCTTGCAGGGAGTCCTACAGACAACGTTAGCAGGGCAGTTATGTTCGGTTTCTGTGCTAGCATTACATGCAGCCCCGGAAACAGAGAAATTCTAGGACTACATAAGTCCATAATCGAAGCTGTCAAAAAGTTTTGAAAGAGCTCCAAATCTGATTGGGTAGTATTAAAAATACTATCTGCCAGCCCAGAGGTTCTACCCACTCCAGCTCCAGGATGGTTAATCGTTCAACTCTACACTCCAAACAGAGCCAATTTGAAGTTCAAAAAGAACAAAGTTCTCGAACAACCAGAAGTTCACGAAGAATGGATCTGTCACCGCAGAGCCATGGGTTTCACTGTAATTTTTAACAAGTTACAAGCCCTTCGAGGATCTAACAAAGGATTTATGTACAATTCACCCAGCAACATCTACATTTATGCTGAAGGAAATTGTAGTCCAAGGTATGATGCCCTTAACAAGATTAGTTCAGGGATAAGCCTCATCTACAGCTGTCGTATACCAGGCAGTCATTCTACACGTAGTTATCTCTGTGGATTCCTTCATCAAGAAAGAACAAAAGGATGCTGCATTTGTCCGTTAAGGATTGGTTAAAGGAAGCGTGTTGGACCCAGTAAAAGGGACAGCCACTATCTGCTAAAGAAAAAGGCAGAAAAAGCAAAGATTCCCAAAAGGACGATTATAATGGTTGCCAGCTAAGAAAAGCAAACGCACTAAGCAAAAGCAAAAAGCAAGCAACGCATGCTGTACGAAAAGCAGCTATTGTCTACAGTAAAAGTATATTCTCTATTTATTTTACTTTTGCTAATTGTACTATTGTCGGTTCAGCTCTTCTATATAAAGGAGCAACCCCCCATTTGTATAGGCATCGAAAGAAGGGAGAGAAACTCTTATCCTTAGAGAGAGAATGAAAGCTGAGTAACTACTCCTTAAGGGAGTAGAGTATGTAAACAAAGTTAGTGTATAATTATTAGTATTATCAATAAAAGTAGTTTTTATACATCTTGGAGTACAACATTATTCAGTTTGAGAAGAGGGTCTGGAGTACCTTTGGAATAGCAAGAGAAGTAGCCAAAAGACAGGTGGTCGCCGGCGAAAGAGGCTGAGGTCCAGCAAGGTATTGACCTTATCTCTAACCAATTATGTTCTATGTCAAGATGCATTTCTACTACTTAGTTTGATAAGGCTAATAATTATCATTAATTTGTTTATATGCTTGAAACCTATTTTAGTTACCATGAACCCCTTCAGCCCAGAACAACTGCACGCTAAAGCTATAGTTAAAAACGCTTTAGAACGATGCCTTCTAGAGAAGGAAAACAGTGAGTTTATTATTCAGGTCAAAGAGACCCTGCTTAACATTAGCAGACGAGGACTAGAACGATTAAGTGATGACTTTTTCGATAATCCTCTAGTACTCGCTGATGGCGAGACAATTATTCCAAGCCCAAGGAGTATCCTTGAAAATGATAATCTTTATCATATTAATGCTATCCACCGCCAAAAGGCTATTCTTGACGGCATTAACGAGACCTTACTTTCTTTAGACACTTGTCTTAGACGTCATAACCAAAATTATGACTATAGATATCAAGAGTTTCTTAAAAGAAGAAGGACCAAGAGGTCTAAAAATAATTCCGCACCCGGTTGTAGCTATGCTCAATAACTGGAAAAAGAAGCTGACGAAATGGTATCAGAGCATTTCTTCATGTCTCAGACCCAGAGACCAAACAACTTGTCTTAAAACTAAAGATAAAAGATGGATTCATATCTGTCAATAGGCTGAACTTGCCAATAATCAATGGTATGTGCAACCTGACCTAGCAAGCCCTGCTAGAGATTCCTTATCAGGATTAAGTGATGGATAAAGCTGGTAGCAGTTCATCAACTCCATACAAGGAATTGTGGAAGTCCAATTTACAAGGACAAACAATAGATACTAAGTTAAATAGTATCTATGAGGGATTAGGAGAAATCCAGAAATTAATTCTGCACACTCCTAAATCAGAATCTAAACCTCAAATTGTTCGCAGAAGAGTTAGATTTAACCCTTCTATCGACCCTACTAAACCAGGGTATCCTTCGATTTCGAACATGGTTCGAACTTTTATTTCCTTAGAAGAATTAGAGCAAGAATATGCTCAAGCTAATTCGGATGAGGAAGATGAGATCCTAGATAAGATCAATGAACTCCAATTACAATGTAATATGGAGGCTACAGGTGAAGCATCAACAAGTCACCCTATGATTGTACCAGACTCGACGCAGTCTAGTGGTCAAAGTGGTCCAAGTGGTCCAGAGGTAAGACCTGAGAGTCAGACTAATCTTGATAGTCACATAGGAAGTGATGACGAAGAGGAAGCACAACGCTACTGATATCGTCACCCTTCGTCTAGACAAAGACGAGTGGGAAGACCTCATCTATTCCCTCACCCAGGCCATGCTTACCCTTTGAGTAATGCAGGCGCTACCTTAAACATTGACTGTGTTATAAATACAGACGAAGTTATCAAGGAATGGGTAAAAGCCTTACTCATTTATTCTGGTGTTACTAGAACAGATGGTGATGAATTAAAAATTTTCATCCCTTTAACTTTAAGTGGGAAAGTATCTGACTGGTTCACTGCCTTACCTGAAGAAACCAAGGTAAGATATTTAGGTGGAACAACCACTAATGACAATAAAACAATCATTAATACGATTGAGAACGAAATTCGAAGAGAATTTCTGGGAGAAGACTATTCTCAGTATCGTTTAAGAGAGAAACAATTAAAGAGGCAAAAGTACCTCACAATGCTTTATAATTTACAGATATGCGACATCAATTATTTTGATGCCTATGTTTGTGAATTTGAAAAGTATTATTACAAAGCTGAAATATCTTCAGCAGCCTCTAATTCGTTAAATTTCCATAACGATATGTTTTTTACTAAGTTACCATTCCCGTGGAGTGATTTAATATTTAGTAAATGGAAGGCCGCATAACGACCTGAAAGAACTGACACATTAGGTGCCAGAATTGAGTTTGCTAGAGTAACACTAGCAGATGAATGTGAAAATGCCTATAAAAGAAAGAGGCTTCAAAAGGATCAAAAGAAGCTGAAATGTAAAGATCAGCTCTATTATCCCAGTAAGTTTGGTTGTCAATTAGACAAATCTACTAAACAGAAAAAGAAGTTTAAGGCCAAAAAGAAACTTGGTAAACGTGTCAAGAAGCACCCTAAACCTTTCAAGAAGAAAAGAAAGTTCTTTAAAAAGAAACAAAAGAAAAAGGAAGACAAGAGTTCTTCTAAGCAAATCCAAAAACAGGATTGTAAATGTTGGAATTGCAACGAAAAGGGACATTATGCAAATGAATGCCCCAAGAAAATTAACTTCGCAGGTGTTTGCTCTAATGAGTTATTTGAGCAATTTGCAGGCTACGAAGAAGTAGCATTTTCAGACATAACGTCTGAAGACGAGATCCTCGTCTTAACCTATTTATCCAGCAGCTCAGACGATGAGTCAGACTGAAGAGCATTCACAACAAGAGGAAGGTGAATCCTCAGGTACGTATTCAAATGAGATACTTTTCGATAAAAAGAAGTATCAAAAGATTCTATCTAAAAACCTCAAGATAAATGAGCACGAAGGTTTTAAACGAACCTTATTACACATTTTCCGTAGAAAGAATATTCAGAACTTTGGTACTAATATTCAGGAAATCCCTATTAGCAGCAATATAGCTGAAGGACAAGTAGAATTGCCCTTAGTAACCATCGAACAGATTAGACAAAAAGTCAGGAAAATCCCTGAAAAGGACCGAACTAAGATCGGTTATATCCTTTTTGGTGCAGTAAGAATTCACTTGAAAGCCACCTTTCAAAAGGGATTAGACACCCCTATAATTCTTACATTAATGCATAATCGCATTGCAAATCAATCAGAAGCCATAATAGGCATTCTGAAGGGAAACTTGGTTTACCAAAACCTTAGTTTCACCACATATCCAGGGTATAGCATACCCATTAGAGATTTAGACACTACCCAGGGTATAGTATACCCATTAGGGATTTAGACACT
The DNA here is from genome assembly GCA_029747015.1 of Carnegiea gigantea. Lineage (NCBI taxonomy): Eukaryota > Viridiplantae > Streptophyta > Magnoliopsida > Caryophyllales > Cactaceae > Carnegiea > Carnegiea gigantea. The sequence continues at coordinate 7,392 of JAKOGI010004987.1, read as the reverse complement.
AACCGTGCCCTAAATCTCTGTTATCACTTTCAAAGGTCAGACTTACTAGAAAGTCTACACCATTCACTATTTACCATCTATACCATGGTAAGTTACATGCTAAGTAACACTCATGTTATTGACCAATTTCTCCAAAAAGACGAAATTGAGTTAGACGATATCTTTTCTGATATCTGTGAAGTCCAAGAGATTTCTAGACCTAAGTTGCAGCCAATCAAAGAGTGGCAGATTGATATTAAACAGAAACCACTGTTTATAGATGCAACAGTATGCAAGGTAGATACTCCGTAGACGGTAGTATTCTACGAAGCTACCCCCTTGAGCGATTGCCAAATCCAAAATTGGCAAATTTCCAAATTGTGAGTAAGATTTACATCACACAATGGAAAGACGGATTGATTTGGATTAATCCTGCTATTCAGCATAACTACGCTGGTCCTGAGATTTATTCTCAAATGCAAGAACATAAACTAACTTATGTTCCTGTTCTCTTTGAATCCGTTGAACGGATTATTCATCTGGAAAATCAAGCTTTTAAAACTAAAGCTGATTTGCTCCTAGGGATGCGTTTCTTATCAGAAACCATTTATTCCATAACTGAGCATTTTATGACCATTAAACTCAATGGTATAATTATTCATGCCAGTAAAGTCCATGAATAAGGTACCATATATCAAGGTGCAGTTGGTTTACAGGTTTCATCAACGTGAATGGTTTCATGCCATGATAGACACCGGATCAGATGTCACAATGGCGTCAGCCAATACCTACCCTGAACGGTATTGGAAAGACCTCCATAAACCATTACAGGTCGTCGTAGCCTCTGGACAGGTTACTAAACTCACCAAAGCCGTCTTTGGTCAGTTTATAGCTATCCACGATAGCACAGAAAACCAGTTCAAGGTTCTACCCTGACCTACGGTTGTTATTCAAGCACCTAAAGATGCCACCTATAATCTTCTTTTAGGAGTTGACTTTCTTAATAGATTCAAGGAATATAGCTGTGACCATTCACACATTAGTTTCCTCACCCCATGTGGACATTGGATTAAGTCCCAGCTCATAGCCCATCCTCAGTATCGAGGAACTATCTCATTTCAACCATGCAGCCAGCATGGTGGAGAGCCTAGGCCCAAAAATATAAACCGGCCCAAAAACCTTACAAAAAGGCCCAAAGACCATTCTAAGGTCAAAGCCCAATTGCTAAATGCTCTATCAAACACCCAAAGAGCATTAGAATTTCGGCTAGAAAATGAAGTAAAAACACTTCTACAAGCCCATTTCGATGACAACCCATTGAAATATTGGGACAAGGATAAGTCTTATGCAGACATCCAACTCAAAGAGGCCAACTCAATTGTATGAGTTAAGCCCATGAGATATAGTCAGGCAGATGAACTCGAGTTCAAAGTCCAACTCAAAGAACTCGAAGAAAAGCAATTAGCTTTCAAAAGCACTGAGGATAACAAAAGTCCTCATAGTAGTCCAGCATTCATGGTAAATAACCACTCTGAACAAAAGAGAGGTAAGCCAAGAATGGTGATTAACTACAAAAGGTTAAATGAATTAACCGTCTTTGATGGTTATTTCCTTCCTAATAAGGAATTGCTTATCAACAAAACCCTTAACAAAAAGTGGTTTTCCAAATTTGATTGCAAATCGGGATTTTATCAGATCAAACTAAAAGAATCTGCCAAGCCCCTAACTGCATTCAGCACACCTTAAGGGCAATACATTTGGAATGTAATGCCTATGGGACTAAAAAACGCCCCACAGATTTTCCAAAGAAGAATGGAAAATATCTTCAATGAATATTCAGACTTTTGTCTAGTTTATGTTGATGATATTTTGATCTTTTCTTCTAACATTGCAGATCATGCAACCCATCTCATGAAATTCATAGAGAAAAGCCGTAATCACGGGTTAATATTATCAGCCAAAAAAGCTGAGATTGCAAAATAACAAATTGAGTTTTTAGGTCTAAAAATCGACCATAAGGGTATAGAAATGCAACCCCACATATGTGAAAAAGTTGCCAACTTCCCTGATAAACTCTGCAACCGAAAACAGGTTGAACGATTCTTAGGATGTATCAATTATGTCAGTGACTTTGTGCCTAACCTAGCATGGCTAAGAGGTCCACTTCAAGATCTTCTTAAGAAAAGATTGAATCTACAATGGCAAGACTACCACACCCATCTTGTCCAACAACTCAAGAAGTTGTGTAAGCAATTACCTAGATTGGCCATCCCTGAACCAGGTGATCAACTAATAGTTGAAACAGATGCCTCAGACCTTTACTGGGGAGGAGGCCTTAAAGCCAGAAAGGCTGATGACAAAGAACATGTTTGCAGGTATGCTAACGGATGTTTTAAGCCAGCTGAGATTAATTATCACAGCAATGAAAAGGAATTTCTCGCCTTAAAACGGAGTTTTGCTAAATTCCATTTCTTTATTTTACCTGTAAAGTTCTTAGTCAGAACAGATAACACTAATGTGAAAGCTTACATTTTTTATAAGCTCCCCTGTACCCCTGAGTACAAGAGACGCCATAGATGGCAACAATATTTTCAGGAATATCAATTCGATATTGAACATATAAAAGGTAAGAATAGCCATCTTGCTGATTTTCTTAGCAGGGAAGCCAATGGTTGAAGAAGAGACATCTTCAGCAGACGCCAGATCCTTATTGGAAATGACCATCCACGAATTATGTGTCGCTCATGAACGAATAACACAAATCCAGAAGGAAATTGCAGAGGAAATTAATCCTCGTATCATCCAGGCCTTATCTAGCCTCGATGAAGTAATGGCGTTACAAGCCATTGACTTATCTGATGAAATACATTAGGCCTTTCTTGGAGCATGTGAACGTGCCCAGAAAGGAAAAGGACTCGTGTCCGATAGTCTCCAAGAAGGAGAGGGACTTTTGTCCACACAAGAAATCCCTAAGCCTACTTTCAAAACGAAAGGAAAGGTTCAGGAAAGTTCTACCTCCTCAGAAACAGAGGAAGAAGATGACTTCACAGTCATCGTGCCCAAGGCACAAAAGCCTATATTGAATCAGGCTATATCCATGGAACAATACGTTTCATATTCAAAACGGGTTTATACAGCCCAGAGCACTAACAGTCAAATAATTGACACTTCTGGAATTTATCCCAGAATTCATTTTCTTGCAGGAAGTCCTACAGACGACGTTAGCAAGGCAGTAATGTTCGGTTTCTGTGCTAGCATTACATGCAGCCCCGGAAACAGAGAAATTCTAGGACTACATAAATCCATAATCGAAGCAGTCAAGAAGTTTCGAAAAAGCTCCAAATCTGATTGGGTAGTATTAAAAATACTATCTGCCAGCCCAGAGGTTCTACCCACTCCGGCTCCAGGATGGTTAATCGTTCAACTCTGCACTCCAAACAGAGCCAATTTGAAGTTCAAAAAGAACAAAGTTCTCGAGCAACCAGAAGTTCACGAAGAATGGATCTGTCACCGCAGAGCCATGGGTTTCACTGTAGTTTTTAACAAGTTACAAGCCCTTCGAGAATCTAACAAAGGATTTATGTACAATGCACCCAGCAACATCTATATCTATGCTGAAGGGAATTGTAGCCCAAGGTATGATGCCCTTAACAAGATTAGTTCAGGGATAAGCCTTATCTACAGCTGTCGTATACCAGGCAGTCATTCTACACGTAGTTATCTCTGTGGATTCCTTCATCAAGAAAGAACAACAGATGCTGCATTTGTCCGTTAAGGATTGGTTAAAGGAAGCGTGTTGGACCCAGTGAAAGGGACAGCCACTATCTGCTAAAGAAAAAGGCAGACGCTGCAGAAAAAGCAAAGATTCCCAAAGGACAATCATAATGGTTGCCAGCTAAGAAAAGCAAAACGCACTAAGCAAAAGCAAAAAGCAAGCAACGCATGCTGTACGAAAAGCAGCTATTGTCTACAGTAAAAGTAGATTCTCTATTTATTTTACTTTTGCTAATTATACTATTGTCGGTTCAGCTCTTCTATATAAAGGAGCGACCCCCCATTTGTATGGAACACGAGATTAGGGAGAGAGCATCTCTATCTAAAAATTCTAGAGAGAATGAGGGCCGAGTAACTACTCCTTTAGGGAGTAGAGCATGTAAACAAAATTAGTGTATAATTATTAGTATTATCAATAAAAGTAGTTTTTATACATCTTAGTGTACAACATTATTTGGTTTGAGAAGAGGGTCTGGAGTACCTTTGGAATAGCCAGAGAAGTAGCCAAGAGACAGGTGGTCGCCGGCGAAAGAGGCTGAGGTCCAGCGAGATATTGACCTTATCTCTAACTAATTATGTTCTATGATAAGATGCATATTTACTACTTAGTTTGATAAGACTAATAATTATCATTAATTTGTTTATATGCTTGAAACCTAGTTTAGTTAAGATGGACCCCTTTAGCCCTGAACAACTACACGCCAAGGCTATAGTTAAAAATGCTTTAGAACGATGCCTTCTAGAGAAGGAAAACAGTGAGTTTATTATTCAGGTCAAAGAGACCTTGATTAACATCAGCAGACGAGGACTAGAACGATTAGGTAATGACTTTTTCGATAATCCTCTAGTCCTCGCTAATGGCGAGATAATTATTCCAAGCCCAAGGAGTATCCTTGAAAATGATAATCTTTATCATCTTAATGTTATCCACCGCCAAAAGGCTATTCTTGACGGCATTAACGAGGCCTTACTTTCTTTAGACACTTGTCTCAGACGTCATAATCAAAATTATGACTATAAATACCAAGAGTTTCTTAAAAGAAGAAGGACCAATAGGTCTAAAAATAATTCCGCACCTAGTTGTAGCTATGCTCAATAACTGGAAAAAGAAGCTGTCGAAATGGTATCAGAGCCATTCTTCATGTCTCAGACCCAGAGACCAAACAAATTGTCTTAAAAATAAAGATAAAAGATGGATTCATATCTGTCAACAGGCTGAACTTGCCAATAATCAATGGTATGTACAACCTGACCTAGCAAGCCCTGCTAGAGATTCCTTATCAGGATTAAGTGATGGATAAAGCTGGTAGCAGTTCATCAACTCCATATAAGGAATTGTGGAAGTCCAATCTACAAGGACAAACAATAGATACTAAGTTAAATAGTATCTATGAGGGATTAGGAGAAATCCAGAAATTAATTCTGCATACTCCTAAATCAGAATCTGAACCTCAAATTGTTCGCAGAAGAGTTAGATTTAACCCTTCTATTGACCCTACCAAACCAGGGTATCCTTCAATTTCGAACATGGTTCGAACGTTTATTTCCTTAGAAGAATTAGAGCAAGAATATGCTCACGCCAATTCGGATGAGGAAGACGAGATCTTAGATAAGATCAATGAACTCCAATTACAATGTAATATGGAGGCTACAGGTGAAGCATCAACAAGTCACCCTATGATTGTCCCAGACTCGACGCAGTCTAGTGGTCAAAGTGGTCCAAGTGGTCCAGAGGTAAGACCTGAGAGTCAGACTAATCTTGATAGTCACATAGGAAGTGATGACGAAGAGGAAGCACAGCGCTACCGATATCGTCACCCTTCGTCTAGACAAAGACGAGTGGGAAGACCTCATCTATTCCCTCACCCAGGACATGCCTACCCTTTGAGTAATGCAGGCGCTACCTTAAACATTGACTGTGTTACAAATACAGACGAAGTCATCAAGGAATGGGTAAAAGCCTTACTCATTTATTCTGGTGTCACTAGAACAGATGGTGATGAATTAAAAATTTTTCATCCCTTTAACTTTAAGTGGGAAAGTATCTGACTGGTTTACTGCCTTACCTGAAGAAACCAAGGTAAGATATTTAGGTGGGACAACCACTAATGACAATAAAACAATCATTAATACGATTGAGAACGAAATTCGAAGAGAATTTTTGGGAGAAGATTATTCTCAATATCGTTTAAGAGAAAAACGATTAAAGAGGCAAAAATACCTCACGATGCTTTATAATTTACAGATATGCGACATCAATTATTTTGATGCCTATGTTTGTGAATTTGAAAAGTATTATTACAAAGCTGAAATATCTTCAGCAGCCTCTAATTCGTTAAATTTCCATAACGATATGTTTTTTACTAAATTACCATTCCCATGAAGTGATTTAATATTTAGTAAATGGAAGGCCGCAGAACGACCTGAAAGAACTGACACATTAGGTGCCAGAATTGAGTTTGCTAGAGTAACACTAGCAGATGAATGTGAAAAAAGCCTATAAAAGAAAGAGGCTTCAAAAAGATCAAAAGAAGCTGAAATGTAAAGATCAGCTCTATTATCCTAGTAAGTTTGGTTGTCAATTAGACAAATCTACTAAACAGAAAAAGAAGTTTAAAGCCAAAAAGAAACTTGGTAAACGTGTCAAGAAGCACCCTAAACTTTTCAAGAAGAAAAGAAAATTCTTTAAAAAGAAACAAAAGAAAAAGGAAGACAAGAGTTCTTCTAAGCAAATCCAAAAACAGGATTGTAAATGTTGGAACTGCAACGAAAAGGGACATTATGCCAATGAATGCCCCAAGAAAATTAACTTTGCAGGTGTTTGCTCTAATGAGTTATTTGAGCAATTTGCAGGCTACGAAGAAGTAGCATTTTCAGACATAACGTCTGAAGACGAGATCCTCGTCTTAACATATATATCCAGCAGCTCAGACGATGAGTCAGACTGAAGAGCATTCACAACAAGAGGAAGGTGAATCCTCAGGAACGTATTCAAATGAGATACTTTTCGATAAAAAAAAGTATCAAAAGATTTTATCTAAAAACCTCAAGATAAATGAGCACGAAGGTTTTAAACGAACCTTATTACACATTTTCCGTAGAAAGAATATTCAGTACTTTGGTACTAATATTCAGGAAATCCCTATTAGCAGCAATATAGCTGAAGGATAAGTAGAATTGCCCTTAGTAACCATCGAACAGATTAGACAAAAAATCAGGAAAATCCCTGAAAAAGACCGAACTAAGATCGGTTATATCCATTTTGGTGCAGTAAGAATTCATTTGAAAGCCACCTTTCAAAAGGGTTTAGACACCCCTATAATTCTTACATTAATGCATAATCGCATTGCAAATCGATCAGAAGCCATAATAGGCATTCTGAAGGGAAACTTGGTTTATCAGAACCTTAGTTTCACCACATACCCAGGGTATAGCATACCCATTAGAGACTTAGACACTAACCGTGCCCTAAATCTCTGTTACCACTTTCAAAGGTCAGACTTATTAGAAAGTCTACACCATTCACCTTTTACCATCTATACCATGGTAAGTTACATGCTAAGTAACACTCATATTATTGACCAATTTCTCCAAAAAGACGAAATTGAGTTAGACGATATCTTTTCTGATATCTGTGAA
>JAKOGI010004986.1:0-18011 GCA_029747015.1 Carnegiea gigantea | reverse complement strand
TATATATATATATATATAATAAATATATATATATATATATATATATATATATATATATATATATATATATATATATATATATGTAGATATATATATATATATATATATATATACACATATACACACACACAATATATATATATATATATATATATATATATATATATATATATATATATATACATATGTTTGTGCACGCACACAAAGATGTATGTATATATGTATATATATTTCATTTTCTTCTTTGAAGGGACTAAGGCGATTATTTCTACTTCAACATGGCGGTTGGGTAAGAGGTTAAGATCAAAAGTTAACATAAGGTCTATTTTGGCACGATTGAATGCTACTGAAACAAATTCTGCATAGAGTGACAGTTCTTGCTAAAACGTCACCAATGAAACAGTGCAGTTTCTGCTTCAAACTAAAATCGAATAATCTCTCGTGATTCAAACAAGAGAATCGATTCGTTCTCTTGTTCAGGTACCCACGACATCTTCATAGGCCTTAATGGTTGATCCAAACAACGATATTTCACTGGTATATTTCTTAATTCTAAAATTAGTTGAGCTAAATATGTAAAAATTAAAAAAGAAATGTGGCCTCTGAAATTGCATATTCAAAACCAGATGTGTTGTGTACTATTTTAGGGACAAACCCTCCAAAAGATGTTATTGAGGGGTTTGTCTGGAGGACATTGAAATCAATGTACACTGACAAAATTGTTTTCGTGAGGAAAGGAATTTTTCTACTCAAGTTTTAAAATATATAGGACCAAATAACAGTAGTGCAAATGGGACTGTGTTTGTTTGACAATAACATTTTCATAGTGAAGGCTTGGAACCCTAAATTGGACATATATCAATACTGAGACTATCAATTCATTCCTAATCTAGGAGCAATACCTATATTTACACATTAAGTATTAGGGCCTTAAGAGCTTGAGCAAAATTCTGAGCACAGGCATCCCTATAAGAACTAATAAGTATACAAAGAGAAATCTATGACTCAATATGCCTTAGTACTTCTAAGATGCCGATTGACGGTCTATATCCTGAGTGCATTGAGTTTGTTAATGATTATGATGCGGCGGTGTGCAAGCCATCAAATATGAATGGAAGCCCACTAGATGTGCCCAATGTCATATGTTTGGCCATCTAGAATATGATTGTAGGAAAAAGCTCAAGCTAAGAAAGAAATGGAGGGTTGTTAACAAGGATTCATCACAAGCTCAGTAGCAGGAAGTCCAAGAACAACATCAGCACAAAAGTTGTGATCAAGAATATGGGTCTATTAGAGCAAATGGGAAGCAAGTAGTAGGATCTACTCACAGGAGTTGTCCTGAGATTTCTTCCCCTCCAGCTAACTCTTTTCAAGCTTTTCTACAACATTAAGTCGTCAACAGGGAGCCTTTCTTTGGAGAATCTTCCAATGAGTAGCTTGGAATATGCGAGGCCTTAATTAGCCAAATAAGCAAGAGGACGTTAAAGGCTTCTTGCATGATAATAAGGTTTGCTCGGTAGGGCTTTTGGAAACAAAATCAAACATTGCAATGTGAAGATTATTGGTGGCAAACTATTTCAAGGTTAGAGTTGGCATCACAACTTTAAGCTCCATAGAAAGGGAATAATATGGGTTGCTCAGGAACTTAGGTATTATATTATCATAGTCTTGTAAAAGGCTGATAAGCTAATCCATTGTCAAACTGCTCAACTTTTAAGCAAAAGGTATTTTGATATAATAGGTGTTTGTGGCCATAATCATCAAACGTTAAGCCATGCTTTATGGTCTTACCTCACTATACTGGCATAAGGCATCCAAGAGGCATGGTGTGTGCTTGGTGATTTCAACTCTATACTGCACAATATATACAGAATAGGTGGGACTAATGTGTTAGACAATAAGATAAGAGATTTTGCTGATTTCTTGGAAACCTGTAAATTGTCTAAAATGAGAGACATAGGATCCTGTATTGTTGGACCAATAAGACTACATGATCTATAATAGATAGAGCCCTAATTGATTCTCTATGGCATGGTACCTTTGACTTTAACCAAGTGAATTTCATGGCGAATGGACCATCTGATTATACGACATTGCTAATCATGTTACCATATTGTCCCAAAGCAAAGTTTGAATTCTGATTTTGTGAGGTGTTATGTAAGAACCCTTTGTTTGCTGAAATTATTGTAGCAAAACTCAGAGATTCTACTCTTGGAACAGAGCTGGCATATAAGAGAGATTTTTTACGCAACTTAAGACCAGCTTGAAAACACTGAACAAGGATCAATACTATAACTTTCACGAATTGTAGGCTTTAGTAACAGATAAGTCAGCTTAGATTTAGCAACAGCTCTATTAAGACCATCCAAAATTTGCTTGATACAGCAAAAGTCAGATACCAGGAACCATTACATTACTATCTTGACATCTTCACTTTCTCTTAGAAAACACCACTGTAAGGCTGATTGGATAAGATTTGGTGATGATTACACAAGATATTTCATTGCAAAATCCAAGCAAAGAAAATTAGCAACATACATTTACTTTATCAAAGATAGTTTAGGAGCAATGGTTGAGGGGTTTGAAGAAGCGGGGAAGATTATGTACAGATTTTTCAAAAGATTATGAGGGAAACAGTTGGCAGTGAGGGCAGCAATTGATCCTCAGGGGATACAAGTAGGAGATGCTCCCACTATTTATCAACAACTGAGTATGTGCACCCCTGTTTTCTACTCAAGACATTCGGGATGTTACGCTCTTCACCTTAAGCATTAAGTCAACTTAACCTGATGACTTTAATAGTAGATTTTTAGAGCTACATGACAAATTACAAGCCCCCTATTCTGTGATGCAATTCAAGATATTTTTACACATGGCAAATGCCTAGGTTCTTCAGCGTTACAAAGTTGGTTCTTATCCCAAAGGTGCCTCATCCTTAGCAAGCTACTGACTTCAAACCCATTTCTTACTATAGTGTATTCTGTAAATGTGTGATTTTTTACAATAGTCTTAAAGTAATATTATCTCACTTAATCAATCCTAGTTAAAGAGCATTTGTGAAGTAAAGAGAGCTTCTCTACAATGTGTTGGTATGCCAGGACCTTGCAAGAGGGAATACAAGAAAACACATTTTCCCTACATGCATCTTAAAGATTGATCTTCACAAGGCATTTAATTCTATCTCTTGGGACTTCTTATATAATGGGCTTGCATAGTTTAAGTTCCCCAAATAGTTTATAACATGGGTTATGGCCTATGTCACTTCAGGGACATTCAGATTCCCTCTTAATGGGCAGAGGTGAGGATCTTTTAAGGAAGGGAAAGGACTTAGGCAAGGAGATCCTCTTTCTCCTCTTCTGTTTGTGGTTTCAATGGAATATTTGTCAAGAGTCATGCGAAATATTACTGAGCATATTGACTTTGTATTTCACCCTCATTGCAGTAAGCTTCAGCTAAATCAACTTCTTGTTGCTAATGATTTGATTCTGCTTAGTAAAGTTGATCTAAAAACACTAAAGCATTTAATGTTAGCATTGAATCACTTTTACAACACATCAGGGTGAAAGCAAACTTAAAGAAGTCAAGCATTATGGTTAAGGGTTATGCAACTATGCTTCAGCGAGAGCGTCTAGAGATCACAGGGTTTCCATAGGGAATTATTCCACTTAAATATCGAGGGATGCCCATCATAGCTAGCAAACTAAACAAATTGGAATGTAGAACTTTGGTGGAAATGATAGTAGGGAAGATTAAAGTATGGTCCTCTAAGAATTTATCTTTTGTAAGCATATCCAATTGATCACCTCTTTTTGGCATGATTAATTATTGGCCTTCCACATTCATTTTGCCATAAGATGTGATTGAACAAGTGATAAAACTTAGTAAGAACTATCTATAGAGTGGTGTGGCTAATTACAAATGAATTCCTCATATGGCATTGCACAAAAGTATGTCAGCTAAAACCAAAGAAAGGCCTTGGATTTAGAGATCTATCTGCTTGGAATAAAGCCAAAATAGTAAAGCTTACATGAATTTTTGCTATAAAAAGGGATAACCTCATCAACTCGACATACGAGATGTATATTAAGGTTACAGGTTGGTGAGATGACACCTCTTTCCCATCAGGATGGAAACTGGTGCTGGACGAAGCTCTGTGCAGTTAACAAAAAGTTTAAAAGCGGATACTCTCAGCAAGGGACCTAGAATTAGGCAGTAGAGGGCCATTATAAAGTCAGATCTCATTATATTCGATGCTTGGGCAACCTGTCTAAAGCTCCATGGAGTAAGATAGCATGGAATAAAGCCTCTATACATAACCATACATTTATTACATAGCTTTTTCTTCAGCATAGGCTTCGTATAAAAGCCAGATTGCACAGACTTAGCAACCTTGGACTTCTAGTGAGTTTTGTGTAGTTCAACAATAGAAGATGAGGATCACCTCTTCTTTGGTTGCAAACTAGCATATGAGAGTTGGAATGGCATCCTGCATTGGTGGAAGATAAAGATTATATCACAAGACACTAACCCATTGTAAGACCCGTATTCTTTGTTTTCCGTTAAACTAATTGTATTACCTTTTTACGTTACAAATTCGTATTTTTAGCAACTGTATGACTTAAATTATTATCGATGTGCTTATGGGAGATATAATTTTATTAAAAAGGGATTACTATTGTTATGATTAATTTTAAAGTTAATTCGTGCTATTTGTGCTGATAAATTATATCGATAGTTTAATTTAGTCGTTATTCGATTTATTTAGTCATTTCCCGACTGCGATTAGGTTGTTAACATTAGAATTAGTTTTGAGGTTTATTAAAATTGGACCTTGACGTACTTGGGAATGAATAATCGATGAGCGATTGGGTTTAGAATAGGAGTTACGAGGTTGGATTAGCAATTTTAGTTGACTGAGCTATTAACCAAAATAACAACAAAAAAAAGAAACAAAAAAGGGGCCAAAGCCCCCTTTCTCTTTTATCTTCATCGCGACCAGGGGGGCCTCAATCTAGACCCACGACCCCTGCACAAGAGAGAGGGGCAAAGAAGGGGAGTGGCGGCCGAAGGCGACGTCGATAGGCTGCGGCGGCAACCCTGAAACCCTCCACCCACCCCGATCTCGACCCAAACAGAGAGAGAGCGAGGGGGGGGAGAGAGAAATCGCAAAGCGAGATCGAGGGACCATAGGGGAGAGAGAGGCCGTGACCACGGCGGTCACGGCAGTGAGACGCCGGTGAAGGCGAGCCAGGGGGATGGACGACGGCAGCCGTTCGTTGCCGACGAGCAGGTAGGAAGCATGAGGAAGCATCGTGGGTCGAGCCCTAACCACCATGACGACTCCACGACCACCATCAAGGTGGTCTGTCCTGGTCCAAATGGCCAGATACTAGGATTGAGCGAGGGAAGAGGCAGAACGGAACAGCAATAGCAGGAAAACCGAGTGGCATGCACCCAAACTGAACCTTAGGACGGCTCATTAGCTTGGAGTCCAGGTGGGTGTTTCTCGCCTCCTAAGTATTAGTAGTTTCAAAATCGTTTTAAGCTTTAAGTTGCGATACATGTTAGTTTAGTTAGTTCATGCCTGAAAGTTTAGTTTGAAATGAGTTATGTATGTTCAGAATCGATTCAAGCGAATTCAGTTTAATTCAATGCATGTTAATCTAGTTATTTTATGCTTAGAAGTGAATTCAAAATAACCTAGAAATGCTTCGACGCATCGATATATGTTGGTCAGTAATCTATGCCTATAAGTGGCTTAAAATGATACATGAACGCCTTAAATCGATGCTTATTTAATTAGTTAATTTATGCTTGAATTGTAACTTCGATATGACAAATGAATGCCTGAAAACCTATTATGTCTAAAAGACTAAAATGGGTTCGAATAGTAACTTCAATATGATAACGGAATGCTTAGAATCGTATTATTGTTAAATAGCTTAACTAGGCTTGAAATGCAACTTCAAAACAATGAATGAACGCCTCGAATCGATACTTACCAATTTAGTTGAATTATGCTTATGAAACAGCTATGGAAATAACATTTGAATGGCAAAGTGAGCATGTTTATCCCTTAACTGCAATGTATGAATGTTTGAAACGAACCAAGATCACCTAAGATCGAAGCAGGCTAATTGATTAGTTCATGTTTATAAGTAACCCTTGAATGGCAAGCATTCTTTAAATTGATGCATATTGAGCGAGCTAAGTCATGCTTAAGAGTACCCTTTGAAACTACCTGAGAATATTTTAAGCCAATGCATGTTTAGTTGGATGGTTATACTTTGAATATGGCATGTTAGTTGGTTAGTTATGTGTTAAAATGGCATGAATTTGGTATGGTTACCTTCTATTCGCAAGTTATGAAGGTTGGCTAAATTTCATGCATTATGAGTTTATTTCAGTTAAGTTCTTATTTCAAGTTAATGCAATATATACATATATATTTATGCTTATGTATATGGTAGCGAGCTGTTGGATGGTTGTTGCATGCTCGGTAAGTTATACGTAGCTATTTTATAAGACCTTTATGATAATATGTTGTGATTATCAAATTGAAAACCGAGATGGTAGTTGGATGGTTTGAGGTAGAACTATGAGTGGTTTGAGGTTCTTTACGGTACGGTGCTTGTGAGGAGGGAGCCTGGGTTGTGAATTAACCACAATCGTATGGATTGCGAGTCCATGTGTGGCTCATTATGCTAAATTGATTATGAAGTGCTTGAATGTGATACATATGGACCCCCTTCCCTTCCATGTCCTCAAGTTACATTATGTGCATAAGGGTGAGTTTTTCAAAGAAGGATTTCATGTTTTGAAATGATAGTAGCCATAAATATTAGTGCATGATGGCATATTTTGACTAAATGAATACAGTTTTGGGAGTGAACCTGCTTGAACGGGGGAATCCCTAAAGAGTTTTACAAAGGCATGAGTTGCATGATAAAGGATTTTGCTGTAGGAGGCAGCAAATTTATTAGTCTTTATGACCAGTTTAAATGGCTAAGATAAGTGCTTAAGGACAATAGATGGGAGTAAACCTGCTTGAACAGGAGAATCCCCAGCCTAGGGAGTAATCCCTAGAGACCCTGACGAGGGTTAAGGTCCAAGGTTAGTTGCCATCCCAGGAGTAAGAGCTTAGTGTGAGTTAATCTCACTGGGATTGAATGTAGATTTCTCCCAACCAGCACTTTATGATGATCTTATGCCCAGAGTAGTTTCTTATTAAATAAGAAAAACAATTGGCGTTTTGCCTTTTTAAGTATTTCAGAAAGAAAGTTTTTAAGGGTCATTATGAGATCAAGATGAAAGAGATTCTTTTAAAAGAATATGAGCCTCAAGAGGCTAAGAGAAGAGTCTTTATGAGCCTCAAAAGGCTAAATGAAGTATTTTCAGTAAAAAGAAAGAAAGCTTCCTGTGTATAACATGTGCACGTTCTAACTATAACTTATGAATGAGATGATAAGTAAGACACGAATATGAAAAGAAAGTCTTATGAGTATATTTCATGCATACCCTGTGAATGAGATTTGATTAAGACTTGAAATGTGTATGTCTTATGCATATCATATGAATGAAATTCCAAGAAAAATAAGATTATAAAAAGAGATAACTTTATGTGCACATCATGTGAATAGGGTTTCATGCATAGTTCAAATAGAATGTTAAGAAGTTATGTTTATGAAAAAGAAAGTCTCTGTGCTTAGCCTCGTCACTTCTTTAAGTGTTTGACTGCCTATTAGTAAAGAAGTTTGGTCATTTAGAGACCTAGAAATGTATTTGAGTGCTTAAAGTGGAGTTTATGGTTAGCGATGTTTTAATAAGAATTTTATAAATGTCTAATATGATAGTAAAGTATGGATACGTGATATGTGACTAGTAAAGATATTACTGCCTGCAACGGTTTTGGTTTTAAGGGGGTTGGGGGACACTTACTGAGCGTGTGGTTGCTCACCCCACTACTCTTTCTCCTTTTCCCAAGTTTTCTTTGTGACAGGTGAAAGTCAAGCCACCTATGCAGAGTTGAAGTTTACCCCTGGTTAAAAAAGAGTTATGTGTGTCATATAGAAGTAGTTTCACGAGTCGACGATGTAATATAACGTATTCCTAGCTTGTAATTATTGTAAACTAAGTTTTCTAGCTCATATAATGCATATTGTTTATGAGTCGCCCTGTATGGCCGTGTGAACCAACCATCTGACTGGTTAGATGTCTCTACTCGAAACTGGATGTGTTTTGGGATGTAAACCCCAATACTCTGGTTGTGTGAACCATTGAGTTGTATCTTTCATTTCTTCTGTATTAATGAACTAGTCTGTTTGGTGTACTCCGAGCGGGTGGCTCGTTGAGTTATGAACTCTGGCGTATAGCCGTTGAGCTTCTTTTAAATGTTTTTACGCTTCCGTTGATTCACAGGGACTTATTGTAAGGCTTTTAGCCTGAAAACAGTCAGTTTTTAGGGGAAACTCTGTCCGTTTTGTCCCAGAATTTAAGTAAGAAGTATAGAAAACGTAGCGCTCCTGGCCCTAGGGGCTGGGGGTGTTACATTGATGGTATCAAAGCAAAGGTCCTGCGACTATAGGCCACAACCTGAGTCTTGCATTTTATGTAGGTGCCTAGGAACACTTTGTGGTTATGTGACATATGCCTACTTCGTGTGCAAGTGTGCTTTATAGTATGGCCATCCTTGACTTATGTGAGGCTCGAGTAGGTCGATTAAGTGACAGTGGTGAGTTCGGCGTAAGTATAAAAGTCAGATAGCTCCCCACATCGAGGTGAAGTTGTGGGTACTCCATTAGTATAATATGTTCTTAATGTGCTAATTGACTTCATTGATTGACTTTTATGCGATCCGGGTTAACCGATTGAATAAAATGTGAGCCATGTGTTAGGATGTGAACCCAATTCACTTCCATGTTCTTGTGTGAGCTAAGTGATATTTTAAATGATAAATGTTTTCTTCGTGCGTTCTGATAAGACAATCGATAGTTAAAGCACGTCAATTTAGACTCGACCGATTAAAAATCCTTTTCTAAGCTCGTCTTTGCCCCTAAAGTATGATTTGCTCCTCGGGCCCCATAATGGAGTGAACCGACGTACTCAAAGGTTGGTAGAGAAGAAGTTCAAAACAGATATGCTATTTTTCACCTTTGAAATCCGAAGTTTCGAAATGTTAATGTCTTTTTCACTGTCGAGTCAAGTTTTACTTTACATTCTTTAGCTATGATGAACGAGCTTAGGTTTTCAAGTAAATGCCATTGTACTATACGTGTCGAGATGGGTTGCTATAATTGATAATCCTACTAAATGATATCTTCCATTTTTGAATTCTGAATTCCCTGAGTACATTAGGGGCTACTTTTGTATGCATGCTTGAAGACTCTGTGCTAATGGTAGGACCTCATTAACCATTGCGTAGTGTACCTACTATTCCCCTTCTTTGCCATTATTGCCTAAACCATGCATTACTTGTTCTTTTTTATTATATGGATTGTTATTTGTGAATGGGGTGACAATGTTTTGGCCCGAACGAACCCTGATATACCTAGAAAGCATAAGGGAGAAAGAACCTGGCAGACTTTGGAATTGTGCGTAGTAAACAATCCATACCAAGGTGAGTGACATAAGCAGTAGGACTCCTATGATCACCTATAGGATAGATGTACCTCATAAAACCTTAACGTGTACCTATAAGGCCATCGATGTGTTTGTGATCAAATGCCAACAAAGTGAGGTTTTGTAATTACTTGTCTTGAATTTGATTAACATGTAACTATATTAGTTAGAACGATTTGAATTTATGTAGTTAGTTACATGACATGACTCTTGAATCGTTATGTACAGCCCATCGATACTGTTTTCTGGTGTTATAATTCAACTGGTTGAACTCGATGTATGTAATGCGTGATTAGATGGCAATAGAGCTACATTTATATAAATCATGTCTATAGAAATATGTATCTCATGTGTAAGAAAGTAGCACAGTAGAGCACTCAGGGTCATGTCATCATATACATTGACACTCACGTCCATTATGCATGATTATTCAAGTGTCTTGTGAATGATTGGCTTAGTAAGTGCATACCTTGGTGTTTGCTTGACTTGAGTTGGCTTTATCATGTGACCTAGCTATCCAAACGATTTAACTCTCGTGATTCATAGCATGGGATGACCTTAGAGTCATCATTTACATCCCATGAATTCCTTGGTTCCATGTTATAACTGAATAACGACACACACGTATTTGAAGCATGATGAGGCAGCCATAGAAACCCGCATTCACGTATTCTTGCCATAGCATTCTCTCCTCAAGGTGTTCCTATCGATATGTTATGCTAGTTCGTGCTATTCATGGTTCTTAATCCTTAGTGCTCTATTGTATACCCTACATGATGTCAATATGAATTCGAGTATTACCCCAAGCCCCTTCATTGTCAATGCGACGTAATATAATGTCTCTACTACCTTAAGTATAATATGGTATCTTCCTGATCAGTTGATTTTACCTCAGAGTGACATGATTTCTTCATGCCTTTGAATGAACTTGACTAAATTAACTACCTTCATACGACTTTAGCATGCCCTGTCTAAGTTGCCATGAATGAAATGTTTAAAAGTTATTCGGAATTGATTTAAAAACATCGAAATGTCGGTCACATATGCTTCCTTTTTGTAATTGCTTACTATATGCGTATTAGACGCCTTCATGTTGCTTGGGAATCCTAGACTTGAGAATACTAAATTACTGATTATGCAATGCTATGTGATGCTATTATGCTCAAATGAGACTATGTGGTGCTATGTGACGTTTTTATTATTCTAAATGTATTATAGGAGTCCCTATGTTAATCATTGTGATCCTAAAAGTAACTTGAATTCATGTTTTAGAATGAGACTACTAAGTATATGACCTTAAGATGTCATTGTCCCAGTTGCCATACCTTTAGATGCTTACTTATAAGTGCATACGCATAGAGTTGTTGCTTGCCATGCGAACTGAGTCTAGATTATCGAAAATCTATATTTCATTTTCCAAAGAAACTCAATATGGTTGTCGACGCCAACTCATTTGCCTCTCTTCAATGCAATTGGCCCTTGGCACCTAAATAGAGTGAGTAGATGCTTGAAGAGGACTGGCGAGGAGGAGACTGGATACCATAAACCATTTCCTTCCGATTTAAAAGAAGTAGTATCTGCAAAATGAAACCTTTTAGAAACCTACCGCATAGATCTTAGTTGTGTGCATGCATGCTAGGAAAGACCGAACTTAGATTTCGAATTTCGAGGACGAAATTCCTTTAAGGGGGAAGAATGTAAGACCCGCATTCTTTGTTTTCCGTTAAACTAACTGTATTACCTTTTTACGTTATAAATCGTATTTTTAGCAACTATATGAGTTAAATTATTATCGATGTGCTTATGGGAGCTATAATTTTATTAAAAGGGGATTATTATTGTTATTATTTATTTTAAAGTTAATTCGTGCTATTTGTGCCGATAAATTATATCGATACTTTAATTTAGTCGTTATTCGATTTATTTAGTCATTTCCCGAATGCGATTAGGTTGTTAACATTAGAATTAGTTTTGAGGTTTATTAAAATCGAACCTTGACGTACTTGGGAACGAATAATCAATGAGCGATTGTAGTAGCGATTGGGTTTAGAATAGGAGGTACGAGGTTGGATTAGCGATTTTAGTTGACTGAGCTATTAACCAAAACAACAACACAAAAAAAAGAAACAAAAAAGGGGCCAAAGCCCCCTTTCTCTTTCATCTTCATCGCGACAGGGGGGCCTCAATCTAGACCCACGACCCCTGCACAAGAGAGAGGGGTGAAGTTGGTGAGTGGCGGCTAAAGGCGATGCCGACAGGCCGCGGCGGCAACCCTGAAACCCTCCACCACCCCCATCTCAGCCCAAACAGAGAGAGAGTGAGCGGGGGAGAGAGAAACCACAAAGCAAGACCGAGGGACGAGAGGAGAGAGAGAGGCTGCGACCACGGCGGTCACGTTAGTGAGACGCCGACGAAGGCGAGCCAGGGGGATGGACGACGGTAGCCGTTCGTCGCCGGCGAGCAGGTAGGAAGCGTGAGGAAGCATCGTGGGTCGAGCCCTAACCACGATGACCACACCATGACCACCACCAAGGTGGTTTATCCTGATCCAGATGGCCAGAGACTAGGATCGAGCAAGGGAGAGGCAGAACGGAATAACAATAACAGGAAAACCGAGTAGCATGCATCCAAACTGAACTACCTAGGACGGCTCATTAACTTGGAGTCCAGGTGGGTGTTTCTCGCCTCCTATAGTTTCGAAAATGTTTTAAGCTTTAAGTTGCGATACATGTTAGTTTAGTTAGTTCACGCCTGAAAGTTTAGTTCGAAATGAGTTATGTATGTTTAGAATCGATTCAAGCGAATTTAGTTTAATACGATGCATGTTCATGTAGTCATTTTATGCTTGGAAGTGAATTCGAAATAACCTAGAAATGCTTTAACGCATCGATATATGTTGGTCAGTAATCTATGCCTATAAGTGGCTTAAAATGATACATGAACACCTTAAATCTATGCTTATTTAATTAGTTAATTTATGCTTGAATTGTAACTTCGGTATGACAAATGAAATGCTTAGAATCGCATTATGCTTCAATAGCTTAATTAGGCTTGAAATGTGACTTCGAAACAATGAATGAACACCTCGAATCGATACTTGCCTGTTTAGTTGAATTATGCTTATGAAACAGCTTTAGAAAATAACATTTGAATGACGAAGTGAGCATGTTTGCCCCTTAACTGCAATGTATGAATGTTTAAAACGAACCAAGATCACCTAAGATCGAAGCAGGCTAATTGATTAGTTCATGTTTATAAGTATTCATTTGTCATATCTAAGTTACAATTCAAGCATAAATTAACTAATTAAATAAGCATCGATTAAAGGTGTTCATGTATCATTTTAAGCCACTTATAGGCATAGATTACTGACCAACATATATCAATGCGTCGAAGCATTTCTTGGTTATTTCGAATTCACTTCCAAGCATAAAATGACTAGATTAACATGCATTGAATTAAACGGAATTCGCTTGAATCGATTCTAAACATACATAATTCATTTCGAACTAAACTTTCAGGCCTGAACTAACTAAACTAACATGTGTCGCAACTTAAAGCTTAAAACGATTTCGAAACTACTAATACTTAGGAGGCGAGAAACACCCACCTGGACTCTAAGCTAATGAGCCATCCTAGGGTTCGGTTTGGATGCATGCTACTCGGTTTTCCTGCTCTTGCTGTTCCGTTCTACCTCTTCCCTCGCTCGATCCTAGTCTCTGGCCATCTGGATTAGGACAGACCACCTCGGTGGGGGTTGTGGTGTGGTCATGGTGGTTAGGGCTCGACCCACGATGCTTCCTCACGCTTCCTACCTGCTCGCCGGTGATGAACGGCTGCCGTCTTCCATCCCCCTGGCTCGCCTTTGCCAGCGTCTGACTGCCGTGACCGCCGTGGTCACGGCCCCTCTCTCTCCTCTTGTCCCTCGGTCTCGCTTTGCGGTTTCTCTCTTCGCTGCTCGCTCTCTCTCTGTTTGGGCCGAGATCGGGGTGGTGGAGGGTTTCAGGGTTGCCGCCGCGGCCTGTCGGCATCGCCTCCGACCGCCACTCCCCTCCTTCGCCCCTCTCTCTTGTGCAGGGGTCATGGGTCTGGATTGAGGCCCCCCTGTCGCGATAAAGATGAAAGAGAAAGGGGGCTTTGGCCCCTTTTTTGTTTCTTTTTTTTTTTTTTTTTGGTTAAAAGCTCAGTCAACTAAAATTGCTAATCCAACCTCATAACTCCTATTCTAAACCCAATCGCTACTACAATCGCTCATCGATTATACGTTCCCAAGTATTACAAGGTCTGATTTTAATAAATCTCAAAACTAATTCTGATGTTAACAACCTAATGGCATTTGGGAAATGACTAAATAAATCGAATAACGACTAAATTAAACTATCGATATAATTTATCGGCACAAATAGCATGAATTAACTTTGAAATCAATAATAACATCAATAATCCCTTTTTAATAAAATTATAGCTCCCATAATTTATGCTTGAATTGTAACTTCGATATGACAAATGAATGCCTAGAAACGTATTATGTCTAAATGACTTAAATGGGTTCGAATAGTAACTTCAATATGATAAAGGAATGCTTAGAATTGTATTGTGCTTAACTAACTTAATTGGACTTGAAATGTAACTTCGAAACAATAAATGAACGCCTCGAATCGATACTTGCCTATTTAGTTGAATTATACTTATGAAATAGCTTTGGAGATAACATTTGAATGACGAAGTGAGCATGTTTACCCCTTAACTGCAATGTATGAATGTTTGAAACGAACCAAGATTTCCTAAGATCGAAGCAGGCTAATTGACTAGTTCATGTTTATAAGTAACCCTTGAATGACAAGCATTCTTGAAATCAACGCATATTGAGCTAGCTAATTCATGCTTAAGAGTACCCTTTGAAACGACCTGAGAACATTTTAAGCCAATGCATGTTTAGTTGGTTGGTTATACTTTGAGTATGGCATGTTAGTTGGTTAGTTATGTATTGAAATAGCATGAATTTGGTATGCTTACCGTCTATTCGCAAGTTCTGAAGGTAGGCTAAGTTTCATGCGTTGTGAGTTTATTTCGGTTAAGTTCTTATTTCAAGTTAATGTAATTTATATATATATATTTATGCTTATGTATGCTGTAACGAGCTGTTGGACGGTTGTTGCTTGCTCGATAAGTTATACGTAGCTATTTCATAAGACCTTTATGATAATACGTTATGATTATCAAATTGAAAACCGAGACGGTAGTTGGATGGTTAGAGGTAGAACTATCAGTGGTTCGAGGTTCTTTGTGGTACGGTGCTTGTGAGGAGGGAGCCTGGGTTGTGAATTAACTGCAATCATGTGGATTGCGAGGCTATGTGTGGCTCATTGTGCTGAATTGATTATGAAGTGCTTGAATGTGATACATGTGGACCCCCTTCCCTTCCATGTCCTCAAGTTACATTATGTGCATAAGGGTGAGTTTTTCAAAGAAGGATTTCATGTTTTGAAATGATAGTAGCCATAAATATTAGTGCATGATGGCATATTTTGACTAAATAAATACAGTTTTGGGAGTGAACCTGGTTGAACGGGGGAATTCCTAAAGAGTTTTACAAATGCGTGAGTTGCATGATAAAGGATTTCGTTGTGAAAGGTAACAAACTTATTAGTCATTATGACCAGTTTAAATGGCTAGGATAAGTGCTTAGGGACAATAGATGGGAGTGAACCTGCTTGAACGGGGGAATCCCTAGCCTAGGGAGTAATCCCTAGAGACCCTGACGAGGGTTAAAGTCCAAAGTTAGTTGCCATCCCGGGAGTAAGAGTTTAGTGTGAGTTAATCTCACTGGGATTGAGTGTAGATCTCTCCCAACCAGCACTTTATGATGATCTTATGCCCAGAGTAGTTTCTTATTAAATAAGAAAAGCAGTCGGTGTTTTACCTTTTTAAGTATTTCAGAAATAAAGCTTTTAAGGGTCATTATAAGTCCAAGATGAAAGAGATTCTTTTAAAAGAATATGAGCCTCTTGCCTCAAGAGGCTAAATGAAGTGTTTTCAGTAAAAAGAAAGAAAGCTTCCTGTGTATGACATGTGCATGTTCTAACTATAACTTATGAATGAGATGCTAAGTAAGATATGAATATGAAAAGAAAGTCTTATGAGTATATTTCATGCATACCCTATGAATGAAATTTAATTGAGACTTGAAATGTATATGTCTTATGCATATTATATGAATCAAATTCCAAGAAAAGTAAGATTATAAAAAGAAATAACTTTATGTGCACATCATGTGAATAGGGTTTCATGCACAGTTCAAGTAGAATGCTAAGAAGTTATGTTTATGAAAAAGAAAGTCTTTGTGCTTAGCCTCATCACTTGTTTAAGTATTTGACTACCTGTTAGTAAAGAAGTTTAGTCATTCAGAGACCTAGAAATATGTTTGAGTGCTTAAAGTGAAGTTTATGGTTAGCGATATTTTAATAAGAATTTTATGAATGCCTAATATGATAGTAAAGTTTGGATATGTGATATATGATTAGTAAAGATATTATTGCCTACAATGGTTTTGGTTTTAAGGGGGTTGGGGGGCACTCAATGAGCGTGTGGTTGCTAACCCCACTACTCTTTCCCCTTTTCCTAGGTTTTCTTTGTGATAGGTGAAAGTCAAGCCACTTATGCAGAGTTGAAGTTTAACCCTTGTTGAAAAAGTGTTATGTGTGCCATATAGAAGTAGTTTCACGAGTCGACGAAGTAATATAACGTATTCCTACCTTGTAATTGTTGTAAACTAAGTTTTCTAGCTCATATAATGCATATTACTTATGAGTCGCTCTGTATGGCCATGTGTGCCAACCATCTGATTGGTTATATGTCTCTACTCAAAATTGGCTATGTTTTGGGATGTAAACCCCAATACTCCGGCTGTGTGAACTATTGGGTTGTATCTTTCATTTCTTCTGCATTAATAAACTATTCTGTTTGGTGTACTCCGAGCGGGTGGCTCGTTAAGTTATGAACTCCGACGTGTGGCCGTTGAGCTTCTTTTAAATGTTTTTATGCTTCCGTTGATTTACAGGGACTTATTATAAGGCTTTTAGCCTGAAAACAGTCAGTTTTTAGGAGAAACTTTATCCGTTTTGTCCCAAAATTTAAGTAAGAAGTTAAGAAAAGGTAGCGCTCCTGGGCCTAGGGGCTGGGGGTGTTACAGCCATGCATTCAATCTCTAACGAAACTCAAAAACACAACAATTCATAAAAAGGGCCCTGATGCCAGCTTCTCAGCACGTATATATCATTTATACATTGCAAGAAATCATCAAGTCTATAAGAACCAACACTTTAAAACAAAAATAATAACACAATTAGTGAAGGAGAAAATGAAGCAAGGGATTTTATACTTCAACACATTCAAAGCAAAATACGACATATGTATATAGGACTGAGTAGGATCGGGTACCTGGTCCATTTTCATGGAATTGGTCCTGGTCCGGGCTAGAACCAACTCCATGGTTTTTGGAACGGGTTTTGAAATCGGTTGGACCGGGCTCAGAACCGAGTACCCGGTTCCAAATTTTTTCCCATTTTGTTTTATTTCATTGCATTTAAATTTTTAGCTTGTGATTGTGACCTTGTGAGAAACCCAATACACCCAACAAGCTAGCTAATCGATCGTTCATAATCAAGTTTAATAGAGTGACAGCTACACATTTACCATACAGTCTAGTCCAATTAGTTAGCTAATAAATAACATTTCATTTCATCCAAGCATAAAAAAAATACCATTCTCACTTAGTATTATACGTTAACAAAAAAGATTTAGTAATATCAACGTATAACCGAAAATTATGGCAGCATCGGAAGAACAACACCTGATGCCAATCGGTAACCAAGTAACTTAGATATTAAAAAAAATTATTGGATCAGGTAACTGAGTACTGGTGCAGTTTCGGTCCAATGTTTTCAGCACAAGGCCCCGGCCCTGATTGCAGCCGACTCTAGGATTTCGGAAACAGTCCCAGACCCAGCTCAATCGGGCTCGAACCATGCCCAGTTCTGAAACAGGCACCCGATTTTCTTGCTCATCCCCATGTACATAGATGAGATACTAAACCAATTTTGGAGATTGTAACACTAGATAATATCTATCCGCATCAAGGTGCCCTACACATTTTACATATTTAATTTATGGTGGTTGTAAAGAGCCCTTGCATCATGCCATGTATAGACATGTGTGCGTGTATATATATATATATATATATATATATATATATATATATATATATATATATATATATATATATATATATATATATATATATATATATATATATATACATATATATATATATATATACACATATATACATATTTATATATATATATATATATATATATACATATATATATATA
>JAKOGI010004985.1:0-18016 GCA_029747015.1 Carnegiea gigantea | reverse complement strand
AAACACCCAAATTACACCCTAAACTGAAATAGTCTAATTGGCTACGAAGACAATGAAATTTACAATGCTCACTTCATTAACACAACGGATTCATCAACAAGACGCCTGAGTCATGAACTGAAACAAGAAAGCACACATAATACAGGCATTTGCATCAGCCGAAACAGTATTCTCTAAACGTCCAAATTACACCCTAAACAGAAGCAGTGTAATTGGCTACCATGATGATGAAATTTACAACGCCCACTTCATTAACACAATGGATTCATCAACAAGACGCCTGAGTCATGAACTGAAACAAGAAGGCACACATAATAAAGGCATCTGCATCAGCCGAAACAGTATTCTGTAAACACCCAAATTACACCCTAAATCGAAACAGTCTAATTGGCTACCAAGACAATGAAATTTACAATGCCCACTTCATTAACACAATGGATTCATCACCAAGACGCCTGAGTCATGAACTGAAACAAGAAAGCACATCTAATACAGGCATTTGCATCAGCCGAAACTGTATCCCCTAGACACCCAAATTACACCCTAAATAGAAACAGTCTAATTGGCTACCAAGACAATGAAATTTACAATGCCCACTGCATTAACGCAATGGATTCATCAGCAAGACGCCTGAGTCACGAACTGAAACAAGAAAGCATACATAATACAGGCATTTGCATCAGACGAAACAGTATTCTCTAAACACCCAAATTACACCATAAACAGAAACAGTCTAATTGGCTACCAAGATAATGAAATTTTGCAATGCCCACTACATTAACACAATGGATTCATCAACAGGATGCTTGAGTCAGGAACTGAAACAGGAAGGCACACATAGTACACGCATTTGCATCAGCCGAAACAGTATTCTCTAAACACCCAAATTACGCCCTAAACAGAAACAGTCCAACTTGCTGCCAAGACAATGAAATTTACAATGCCCACATCATTAACACAATAGATTCATCAACAAGACGCCAGAGTCATGAACTGAAATAAGAAAGCACCCATAATACAGGCATTTGCATCAGCCGAGACAGTATCCTGTAAACACCCAAATTACACCCTAAACAGAAACAGTCTAATTGGCTACCAGGACAATGAAATTTACGATGCCCAGTTCATTAACACAATGGATTCATCAACAAGACGCCTGAGTCATGAACTGAAACAAGAAAGCACACATAATACAGGCATTTGCATTAGCTGAAACAGTATTCTTTAAACACCCAAATTACACCCTAAACAGAAACAGTCTAATTGGCTACGAAGACAATGAAATTTACAATGCCCACTTCATTAACACAACGTCTTCATAAACAAGACGCCTGAGTCATGAACTGAAGCACGAAAGCACACATAATACAGGCATTTGCATCAGGTGAAACAGTATTCCCTAAACACCCAAATTACGCCCTAAACAGAAGCAGTCTAATTGGCTACCAAGACAATGAAATTTACAATGCCTACTTCGTTAGCACAACGGATTCATCAACAAGACGCCTGAGTCATGAACTGAAATAAGAAGGCACACATAATACGGGCATTTGCATCAGCCGAAATAGTATTCTCTAAACTTCCAAATTACACCCTAAACAGAAGCAGTGTAATTGGCTACCAAGACAATGAAATTTACAATGCCCGCTTCATTAGCACAATGGATTCATCAACAAGATGCC
Organism: Carnegiea gigantea; assembly: GCA_029747015.1. NCBI lineage: Eukaryota > Viridiplantae > Streptophyta > Magnoliopsida > Caryophyllales > Cactaceae > Carnegiea > Carnegiea gigantea. The sequence continues at coordinate 16,334 of JAKOGI010004985.1, read as the reverse complement.
TGAGTCATGAACTGAAACAAGAAAGCAGACGTAATACAGGCATTTGCATCAGCTGAAACAGTATTCTCTAAACATCCAAATTGCTCCATAAACAGAAACAGTCTAATTGGCTGCCAAGACAATGAAATTTACAATGCCCACTTTATTAACACAATGGATTGATCAACAAGATGCCTGAGTCACGAACTGAAACAAGAAAGCACGCATAATACAGGTATTTGCATCATCCGAAACAGTATTCTCCAAACACCAAAATTACACCCTAAACAGAAACAGTCTAATTGGCAACTAAGACACTGAAATTTACAATGCCCACTTCATTAACACAATGGATTCATCAACGAGACGCCTGAGTCATGAACTGAAACAAGAAAGCACTCATAATACAGGCATTTGCATCAACCGAAACAGTATCCTGTAAACACCCAAATTACACCCTAAACGGAAACAGTCTAATTGGCTGCCAGGACAATAAAATTTACAATACCCAATTCATTAACGCAATGGATTCATCAACAAGACGCCAGAGTCATGAACTAAAACCAGAAAGCACGCATAATACAGGCATTTGCATCAGCCGAAACAGTATTCTGTAAACACCCAAATTACACCCTAAACTGAAACAGTCAAATTGGCTACGAAGACAATAAAATTTACAATGCCCACTTCATTGACACAACGGATTCATCAACAAGACGCCTGAGTCATGAACTGAAACAGGAAAGCAGACATAATACAGGCATTTGCATCAGCTGAAACAGTATCCTCTAAACATCCAAATTGCACCATAGACAGAAACAGTCTAATTGGCCGCTAAGATAATGAAATTTACAATGCCCACTTCATTAACATAATGGATTCATCAACAAAATGCCGGAGTCACGAACTGAAACAAGAAAGCACACATAATACAGGTATTTGCATCATCCGAAACAGTATTCCCCTGGCACTAAAATTACACCCTAAACAGAAACAGTCTAATTGGCTGCCAAGACAATGAAATTTGCAATGCCCAATTCATTAACACAATGGATTCATCAACAAGACGCCTGAGTCATGAACTGAAGCAAGAAAGCACGCATAATACAGGCATTTGCATCAGCCGAAACAGTATTCTGTAATCACCCAAATTACACCCTAAACTGAAACAGTCTAATTGGCTACAAAGATATGAAATTTACAAGCCCACACATTAACACAATGGATTCATCAACAGGTGCCTGAGTCATTGAACTGAAACAGAAAGGCACACATAGTACCGCATTTGCACAGCCGAAAACGTCTTCGCTAAACACCCAAAAATTACGCCCTAAACAGAAACAGTACAACTGGCTACCAAGACAATGAAATTTTACAATGCCCACATCATTAACACAATAGATTCATCACAAGATGCCTGAGTCATGAACTGAAACAAGAAAGCAACCCATAATACAGGCATTTGCATCAGCCGAAACAGTATCCTGTAAACACCCAAATTACACCCTAAACAGAAACAGTCTAATTAGCTACCAAGACAATGAAATTTACAATGCCCACTTCATTAACACAATGGATTCATCAACAAGACGCCAGAGTTATGAACTGAAATAAGAAAGCACACATAATACAGGCATTTGCATCAGCTGAAATAGTATTCTCTAAACATCCAAATCACACCCTAAACAGAAACAGTCTAATTGGCTACCAAGACAATGAAATTTACAATGCCCACTTCATTAACACAACGTATTCATCAACAAGACGCCTGAGTCATGAACTGAAACAAGAAAGCACACATAATACAGGCATTTGCATCAGCCGAAACAGTATTCTCTAAACACTCAAATTACACCCTAAACAGAAGCAGTCTAATTGGCTACCAAGACAATGAAATCTACAATGCCCACTTCGTTAACACAACAGATTCATCAACAAGACGCCTGAGTCATGAACTGAAACAAGAAAGCACACATAATACAGGCATTTGCATCCGCCGAAACAGTATTCTCTAAACATCCAAATTACACCCTAAACAGAAACAATCTAATTGGCTACCAAGACAATGAAATTTACAATGCCTACTTCATTAACACAATGGATTCATCAACAAGATGCCTGAGTCATGAACTGAAACAAGAAAGCAGACATAATGCAGGAATTTGCATCAGCTGAAACAGTATTCTCTAAACATCCAAATTGCACCATAAACAGAAACAGTTTAATTGGCTGCCAAGATAATGAAATTTACAATGCCCCACTTTATTAAACAACAGGATCATCAAAAAAAGACGCCTGTAGTCCCACGAACTGAAACAGAAAGCACGCATAATACAGGTATTGGCATCATCCGAAACAGTATTCTCAAAACACCAAAATTACACCCTAAACAGAAACTGTCTAATTGGCAACAAAGACAATGAAATTTACAATGCCCACTTCATCAACACAATGGATTCATCAACAAGATGCCTGAGTCATGAACTGAAACAAGAAAGCACACATAATACAGGCATTGGCATCAGCCGAAATAGTATTCTCTAAACACCCAAATTACACCCTAAACAGAAACAGTCTAATTGGCTGCCAAGACAATGAAATTTACAACCACCCAATTCATTACCACAATGGATGCATCAACAAGACCCAGGGCATGAACTAAAATTAAGAAAGCACGCACAATACAGGCATTGGCATCAGCCGAAAACAGTCTTCATAAACACCCAAATACACCCTAAACTGAAACATTTTCTAACAAAAAAAAAAAGTCTATTTGGCTACCAAGACACGAAATTGACAATGCCACTTCATTAACAACAACGGATCATCAACAAACGCCTGGGTCATGAACTGAAACAAGAAAGCACATCCTAATACAGGCATTTGCATCAGCCGAAACAGTATTCTCCATACGTCCAAATTACATCCGAAACAGAAGCAGTGTAATTGGCTACCAAGACAATGAAATTTACAATGCCCACTTCATTAACACAATGGATTCATCAACAAGACGCCTGAGTCATGAACTGAAACAAGAAAGCACACATAATATAGGCATTTGCATCAGCGGAAACAGTATTCTCTAAACATCCGAATTACACCATAAACAGAAACCGTCTAATTGGCCGCCAAGACAATGAAATTTACAATGCCCGCTTCATTAACACAATGGATTCATCAACAAAATGCCTGAGTCACGAACTAAAACAAGAAAGCACACATAATATAGGCATTTGCATCAGCTGAAACAGTATTCTCTAAACATCCAAATTGCACCATAAACAGAAGCGGTCAAATTGGCTGCTAAGACAATGGAATTTGCAATGCCCACTTCATTAACACAATGGATTCATCAACAAAATGCCTGAGTCACGAACTGAAACAAGAAAGCACACATAATACAGGTATTTGCATCATCCGTAACAGTATTCTCCTTGAACCAAAATTACACCCTAAATAGAAACAGTCTAATTGGCAACCAAGACGATGAAATTTACAATGCCCACTTCATTAACACAATGAATTCATCAACAAGATGCCTGAGTCATGAACTGAAACAAGAAAGCACACATAATACAGGCATTTGCATCAGCCGAAACAGTATTCTCTAAACACCCAAATTACACCCTAAACAGAAACAGTCTAATTGGCTGCCAAGACAATGAAATTTACAATGCCCACTTCATTAACACAATGGATTCATCAACAAAATGCCTGAGTCATGAACTGATACAAGAAAGCACACATAATACAGGTATTTGTATCATCCGAAACAGCATTCTCCTGGCACCAAAATTACGCCCTAAGCAGAAACAGTCTAATTGGCTGCCAAGACAATGAAATTTGCAATGCCCAATTCATTAACATAATGGATTCATCAATAAGACGCCTGAGTCATGAACTGAAACAAGAAAGCACGCATAATACAGGCATTTGCATCAGCCGAAACGGTATTCTGTAAACACCCAAATTACACCCTAAACTGAAACAGTCTAATTGGCTACGAAGACAATGAAATTTACAATGCCCACTTCATTAACACAACGGATTCATCAACAGGATGCCTGAGTCATGAACTGAAACAGGAAGGCACACATAGTACATGCATTTGCATCAGCCGAAACAGTCTTCTCTAAACACCCAAATTACGCCCTAAACAGAAACAGTCCAACTGGCTACCAAGACAATGAAATTTACAATGCCCACATCATTAACACAATAGATTCATCAAAAAGATGCCTGAGTCATGAACAGAAACAAGAAAGCACCCATAATACAGGCATTTGCATCAGCCGAAACAGTATCCTATAAACACCCAAATTACACCCTAAACAGAAACAGTCTAATTGGCTACCAAGACAATGAAATTTACAATGCCCAGTTCATTAACACAATGGATTCATCAATAAGACGACTGAGTCATGAACTGAAACAAGAAAGCACACATAATACAGGCATTTGCATTAGCTAAAACAGTATTCTCTAAACACCCAAATTACACCCTAAACAGAAATAGTCTAATTGGCTACGAAGACAATGAAATCTGCAATGCCCACTTCATTAACACAACGTATTCATCAACAAGACGCCTGAGTCAGGAACTGAAACAAGAAAGCACACATAATATAGGCATTTGCATCAGGTGAAACAGTATTCCCTAAACACCCAAATTACGCCCTAAACAGAAGCAGTCTAATTGGCTACCAAGACAATGAAATTTACAATGCCCACTTCGTTAACACAACGGATTCATCAACAAGACGCCTCAGTCATGAACTGAAACAAGAAAGCACACATAATATGGGCATTTGCATCAGCCGAAATAGTATTCTCTAAACGTCCAAATTACACCCTAAACAGAAGCAGTGTAATTGGCTACCAAGACAATGAAATTTACAATGCCCGCTTCATTAACACAATGGATTCATCAACAAGATGCCTGAGTCATGAACTGAAACAAGAAAGCAGACATAATACAGGCATTTGCATCAGCTGAAACAGTATTCTGTAAACATCCAAAGTGCACCTTAAACAGAAACAGTCTAATTGGCTGCCAAGACAATGAAATTTACAATGCCCACTTTATTAACACAATGGATTCATCAAAAAGACGCCTGAGTCACGAACTGAAACAAGAAAGCACGCATAATACAGGTATTTGCATCATCCGAAACAGTATTCTCCAAACACTAAAATTACCCCCTAAATAGAAACAATCTAATTGGCAACTAAGACAATGAAATTTACAATGCCCACTTCATTAACACAATAGATTCATCAACAAGACGCCTGAGTCATGAACTGAAACAAGAAAGCACCCATAATACAGGCATTTGCATCAACCGAAACAGTATCCTGTAAACACCCAAATTACGCCCTAAACAGAAACAGTCTAATTGGCTGGCAAGACAATGAAATTTACAAAGCCCAATTCATTAACACAATGGATTCATCAACAAGACGCTAGACTCATGAACTAAAACAAGAAAGCACGCATAATACAGGCATTTGCATCAGCCAAAACAGTATTCTGCAAACACCCAAATTACACCCTAAACTGAAACAGTCTAATTGGCTACGAAGACAACGAAATTTACAATGCCCACTTCACTAACACAACGGATTCATCAACAAGACGCCTGAGTCATGAACTGAAACAAGAAAGCACACATAATACAGGCATTGGCATCAGCCGAAACAGTATTCTCTAAACACCCAAATTACACCCTAAATAGGAGCAGTCTAATTGGCTACCAAGACAATGAAATTTACAATGCCCACTTCATTAACACAAGGACATCAACAAGGCGGCCTGGTCATGAATGAAACAAGAAAGACAATAATACCGGGCATTTGCATCAGCCGAAACAGTATTCTCAAAAAGGCCAAAATTAATCCTAAAAACAGAAGCAGTTAATTGGCAACCAAGACAATGAAATTTACAATGCCCACTTCATTAACACAATGGATTCATCAACAAGACGCCTGAGTCATGAACTAAAACAAGAAAGCACACATAATATAGGCATTTACATCAGCTGAAACAGTATTCTCTAAACATCCAAATTGCACCATAAACAGAAACAGTCTAATTGGCTGCCAAGACAATGAAATTTACAATGCCCACTTCATTAACACAATGGATTCATCAACAAAATGCCTGAGTCACGAACTGAAACAAGAAAGCACACATAATACAGGTATTTGCATCATCCGAAATAGTATTCTCCAGGCACCAAAATTACACCCTAAACAGAAACAGTCTAATTGGCAACCAAGACAATGAAATTTACAATGCCCACTTCATTAACACAATGGATTCATCAACAAGACGCCTGAGTCATGAACTGAAACAAGAAAGCACACATAATACAGACATTTGCATCAGCCGAAACAGTATTCTCTAAACGCCCAAATTACACCCTAAACAGAAACAGTCTAATTGGCTGCCAAGACAATGAAATTTACAATGCCCAATTCATTAGCACAATGGATTCATCAACGAGACGCCTGAGTTATGAACTGAAACACGAAAGCACACATAATATAGGCATTTGCATCAGCCGAAACAGTATTCTGTAAACACCCAAATTACACCCTAAATAGAAACAGTCTAATTGGCTACCAAGATAATGAAATTTACAATGCCCACTTTATTAACACAATGGATTCATCAACAAGACGCCTGAGTCATGAACTGAAACAAGAAAGCACACATAATACAGGCATTTGCATCCGCCGAAACAGTATTCTCTAAACATCCAAATTGCACCCTAAACAGAAACAGTCTAATTGGCTACCAAGACAATGAAATTTACACTGCCTACTTCATTAACACAATGGATTCATCAACAAGACGCCTGAGTCATGAACTGAAACAAGAAAGCACACATAATACCGGCATTTGCATCAGCCGAAACAGTGTTCTCTAAACACCAAAATTACACCCCAAACAGAAACAATCTAATTGGCTACTAAGACAATGAAATTTACAATGCCCACTTCATTAATACAATGGATTCATCAACAAGACGCCTGAGCCATGAACTGAAAGAAGAAAGCACACATAATACAGGCATTTGCATCAGCCGAAACAGTATTCTGCAAACACCCAAATTACACCCCAAATCGAAACAGTCTAATTGGCTCCCAAGACAATGAAATTTGCAATGCCCACTTCATTAACACAATGGATTCATCAACAAGACGCCTGAGCCATGAACTGAAACAAGAAAGCACGCATAATACAGGCATTTGCATCAACCGAAACAGTATCCCCTACACACCCAAATTACGCTCTAAACAGAAACAGTCAAATTGGCTACCAACACAATGAAATTTACAATGCCCACTTCATTAACACAATGGATTCATCAACAAGACGCCTGGGTCATGAACTGAAACAAGAAAGCACACATGATACAGGTATTTGCATCAGCCGAAAGAGTAATCTCCAAACACCCATATTACACCCTAAACAGAAACAGTCTAATTGGCTACCAAGATAATGAAATTTACAATGCCCAATTCATTAACAGAATGGATTCATCAACAAGACGCCTGAGTCATGAACTGAAACAAGAAAGCACGCATAATACAGGCATTTGCATCAGCCAAAACAGTATTCTCTAAACGCCCAAATTACACCCTAAACTGAAACAGTCTAATTGGCTACAAAGACAATGAAATTTACAATGCCCACTTCATTAACACAACGGTTTCATCAACAAGACGCCTGAGTCATGAACTGAAACAAGAAGCACACATAATACAAGCTTTTGCATCAGCCGAAATAGTATTCTCTAAACACCCAAATTACACCCTAAACAGAAGCAGTCTAATTGGCTACCAAGACAATGAAATTTACAATGCCCACTTCATTAACACAACAGATTCATCAACAAGACGCCTGAGTCATGAACTAAAACAAGAAAGCACACATAATACAGGCATTTGCATCAACCGAAACAGTATTCTCTAAACGTCTAAATTACACCCTAAACAGAAGTAGTGTAATTGGCTACCAAGATAATGAAATTTACAACGCCCACTTTATTAACACAATGGATTCATCAACAAGACGCCTGAGTCATGAACTGAAACAAGAAGGCACGCATAATACAGGCATCTGCATCAGCCGAAACAGCATTTTGTAAACACCCAAATTACACCCTAAATCGAAACAGTCTAATTGGCTACCAAGACAATGAAATTTACAATGCCCACTTCATTAACACAATGGATTCATCACCAAGATGCCTGAGTCATGAACTGAAACAAGAAAGCACACCTAATACAGGCATTTGCATCAGCCGAAACTGTATCCCCTAGACACCCAAATTACACCCTAAACAGAAACAGTCTAATTGGCTACCATGACAATGAAATTTACAATGCCCACTGCATTAACGCAATGGATTCATCAGCAAGACACCTGAGTCACGAACTGAAACAAGAAAGCATACATAATACAGGCATTTGCATCAGACGAAACAGTATTCTCTAAACACCCAAATTACACCATAAACAGAAACAGTCTAATTGGCTACCAAGATAATGAAATTTTGCAATGCCCACTACATTAACACAATGGATTCATCAACAGGATGCTTGAGTCAGGAACTGAAACAGGAAGGCACACATAGTACACGCATTTGCATCAGCCGAAACAGTATTCTCTAAACACCCAAATTACGCCCTAAACAGAAACAGCCCAACTTGCTGCCAAGACAATGAAATTTACAATGCCCACATCATTAACACAATAGATTCATCAACAAGACGCCTGAGTCATGAACTGAAATAAGAAAGCACCCATAATGCAGGCATTTGCATCAGCCGAGACAGTATCCTGTAAACACCCAAATTACACCCTAAACAGAAACAGTCTAATTGGCTACCAAGACAATGAAATTTACAATGCCCAGTTCATAAACACAATGGATTCATCAACAAGACACCTGAGTCATGAACTGAAACAAGAAAGCACACATAATACAGGCATTTGCATTAGCTGAAACAGTATTCTCTAAACACCCAAATTACCCCCTAAACAGAAACAGTCTAATTGGCTACGAAGACAATGAAATTTACAATGCCCACTTCATTAACACAACGTCTTCATCAACAAGACGCCTGAGTCATGAACTGAAGCAAGAAAGCACACATAATACAGGCATTTGCATCAGGTGAAACAGTATTCCCTAAACACCCAAATTACGCCCTAAACAGAAGCAGTCTAATTGGCTACCAAGACAATGAAATTTACAATGCCCACTTCGTTAGCACAACGGATTCATCAACAAGACGCCTGTGTCATGAACTGAAATAAGAAGGCACACATAATACGGGCATTTGCATCAGCCGAAATAGTATTCTCTAAACTTCCAAATTGCACCCTAAACAGAAGCAGTGTAATTGGCTACCAAGACAATGAAATTTACAATGCCCGCTTCATTAGCACAATGGATTCATCAACAAGATGCCTGAGTCATGAACTGAAACAAGAAAGCAGACGTAATACAGGCATTTGCATCAGCGGAAACAGTATTCTCTAAACATGCAAATTGCACCATAAACAGAAACAGTCTAATTGGCTGCCAAGACAATGAAATTTACAATGCCCACTTTATTAACACAATGGATTCATCAACAAGACGCCCGAGTGACGAACTGAAACAAGAAAGCACGCATAATACAGGTATTTGCATCATCCGAAACAGTATTCTCCAAACACCAAAATTACACCCTAAACAGAAACAGTCTAATTGGCAACTGAGACACTGAAATTTACAATGCCCACTTCATTAACACAATGGATTCATCAACGAGACGCCTGAGTCATGAACTGAAACAAGAAAGCACCCATAATACAGGCATTTGCATCAACCGAAACAGTATCCTGTAAACACCCAAATTACACCCTAAACGGAAACAGTCTAATTGGCTGCCAGGACAATAAAATTTGCAATACCCAATTCATTAACGCAATGGATTCATCAACAAGACGCCAGAGTCATGAACTAAAACCAGAAAGCACGCATAATACAGGCATTTGCATCAGCCGAAACAGTATTCTGTAAACACCCAAATTACACCCTAAACTGAAACAGTCTAATTGGCTACGAAGACAATAAAATTTACAATGCCCACTTCATTAACACAACGGATTCATCAACAAGACACCAGAGTCATGAACTGAAACAAGAAAGCTCACATAATATAGGCATTTGCATCAGCTGAAACAGTATTCTCTAAGCATCCAAATTGCACCATAAACAGAAACAGTCTAATTGGCCGCTAAGATAATGAAATTTACAATGCCCACTTCATTAACATAATGGATTCATCAACAAAATGCCGGAGTCACGAACTGAAACAAGAAAGCACACATAATACAGGTATTTGCATCATCCGAAACAGTATTCCCCTGGCACTAAAATTACACCCTAAACAGAAACAGTCTAATTGGCTGCCAAGACAATGAAATTTGCAATGCCCAATTCATTAACACAATGGATTCATCAACAAGACGCCTGAGTCATGAACTGAAGCAAGAAAGCACGCATAATACAGGCATTTGCATCAGCCGAAACAGTATTCTGTAAGCACCCAAATTACACCCTAAACTGAAACAGTCTAATTGGCTACCAAGATAATGAAATTTACAATGCCCACTACATTAACACAATGGATTCATCAACAGGATGCCTGAGTCATGAACTGAAACAGGAAGGCACACATAGTACACGCATTTGCATCAGCCGAAACAGTCTTCTCTAAACACCCAAATTACGCCCTAAATAGAAACAGTCCAACTGGCTACCAAGACAATGAAATTTACAATGCCCACATCATTAACACAATAGATTCATCAACAAGATGCCTGAGTCATGAACTGAAACAAGAAAGCACACATAATATAGGCATTTGCATCAGCCGAAACAGTATTCTCTAAACATCCAAATTACACCCTAAACAGAAACAGTCTAATTAGCTACCAAGACAATGAAATTTACAATGCCCAGTTCATTAACACAATGGATTCATCAACAAGACGACTGAGTCATGAACTGAAATAAGAAAGCACACATAATACAGGCATTTGCATTAGCTAAAACAGTATTCTTTAAACACCCAAATTACACCCTAAACAGAAACAGTCTAATTGGCTACGAAGACAATGAAATCTGCAATGCCCACTTCATTAACACAACGTATTCATCAACAAGACGCCTGAGTCAGGAACTGAAACAAGAAAGCACACATAATACAGGCATTTGCATCAGGTGAAACAGTATTCCCTAAACACCCAAATTACGCCCTAAACAGAAGCAGTCTAATTGGCTACCAAGACAGTGAAATTTACAATGCCCACTTCGTTAACACAACGGATTCATCAACAAGACGCCTCAGTCATGAGCTGAAACAAGAAAGCACACATAATACGGGCATTTGCATCAGCCGAAACAGTATTCTCTAAACGTCCAAATTACACCCGAAACAGAAGCAGTGTAATTGGCTACCAAGGCAATGAAATTTACAATGCCCGCTTCATTAACACAATGGATTCATCAACAAGATGCCTGAGTCATGAACTGAAACAAGAAAGCAGACATAATGCAGGCATTTGCATCAGCTGAAACAGTATTGTCTAAACATCCAAATTGCACCATAAACAGAAACAGTCTAATTGGCTGCCAAGACAATGAAATTTACAATGCCCACTTTATTAACACAATGGATTCATCAACAAGACGCCTGAGTCACGAACTGAAACAAGAAAGCACGCATAATATAGGTATTTGCATCATCCGAAACAGTATTCTCCAAACACCAAAAATACACCCTAAACAGAAACAGTCTAATTGGCAACTAAGACAATGAAATTTACAATGCCCACTTCATTAACACAATGGATTCATCAACAAGACGCCTGATCATGAACTGAAACGAGAAAGCACCCATAATACAGGCATTTGTATCAACCGAAACAGTATCCTGTAAACACCCAAATTACACCCTAAACAGAAACAGTCTAATTGGCTGCCAAGACAATGAAATTTACAATACCAAATTCATTAACACAATGGATTCATCAACAAGACGCCAGAGTCATGAACTAAAATAAGAAAGCACGCACAATACAGGCATTTGCATCAGCCGGAACAGTATTCTATAAACACCCAAATTACACCCTAAACTGAAACAGTCTAATTGGCTACCAAGAAAACGAAATTTGCAATGCCCACTTCATTAACACAACGGATTCATCAACAAGACGCCTGGGTCATGAACTGAAACAAGAAAGCACCCATAATACAGGCATTTGCATCAGCCGAAACAGTATTCTCTAAACACCCAAATTACACCCTAAACAGAAGCAGTCTAATTGGCCGCCAAGACAATGAAATTTACAATGCCCACTTCATTAACACAACGGATTCATCAACAAGGCGCCTGAGTCATGAACTGAAACAAGAAAGCACACATAATACAGGCATTCGCATCAGCCGAAACAGTATTCTCCAAACGTCCAAATTACATCCTAAACAGAAGCAGTGTAATTGGCAACCAAGACAATGAAATTTACAATGCCCACTTCATTAACACAATGGATTCATCAACAAGACGCATGAGTCATGAACTAAAACAAGAAAGCACACATAATATAGGCATTTGCATCAGCTGAAACAGTATTCTCTAAACATCTAAATTGCACCATAAATAGAAACAGTCTAATTGGCTGCCAAGACAATGAAATTTACAATGCCCACTTCATTAACACAATGGATTCATCAACAAAATGCCTGAGTCATGAACTGATACAAGAAAGCACACATAATACAGGTATTTGTATCATCCGAAACAGTATCTCTTGAACCAAAATTACACCTAATAGAACCAGTCAATTGCAACCAAGACGATGAAATTTTACAATGCCACTTCATTTAAACACAATGATTCATCAACAAGATGCCTGAGTCATGAACTCGAAAAAGAAACGCACAATAATACAGGCATTGCATCAGCCGAAACAGTATTCTTAAACACCCAAATTACACCCTTAAACAGAAAAGTCTAATTGCTGCCAAGACAATGAATTTACAAACCCACTTCATTAACACAATGGATTCATCCAACAAATGCCCTGAGTCACGAACTGAAACAAGGAAAGCACACAGAATACAGGTATTTGCATCATCGAAACAGTATTCTCTGGCACTAAAATTACACCCTCTAACAGAAACAGTCTAATTGGGCTGCCCAAGACAATGAAAATTGCCCCCCCCCCCCCCCCAATGCCCAATATTAACCAATGGAATTCATCAACAAGACGCTGAGTCATGAACTGAAACAAGAAAGCACGCATAATACAGGCATTTGCATCAGCCGAAACAGTATTCTGTAAGCACCCAAATTACACCCTAAACTGAAACAGTCTAATTGGCTACGAAGATAATGAAATTTACAATGCCCCCCACATTAACACAATGGATTCATCAACAGGATGCCTGAGTCATGAACTGAAACAGGAAGGCACACATAGTACACGCATTTGCATCAGCCGAAACAGTCTTCTCGAAACACCCAAATTACGCCCTAAACAGAAACAGTCCAACTCGCTACCAAGACAATAAAATTTACAATGCCCACATCATTAACACAATAGATTCATCAACAAGATGCCTGAGTCATGAACTGAAACAAGAAAGCACCCATAATACAGGCATTTGCATCAGCCGAAACAGTATCCTGTAAACACCCAAATTACACCCCAAACAGAAACAGTCTAATTGGCTACCAAGACAATGAAATTTACAATGCCCAGTTATTAACACAATGGATTCATCAACAAGACGACTGAGTCATGAACTGAAACAAGAAAGCACACATAATACAGGCATTTGCATTAGCTAAAACAGTATTCTCTAAACACCCAAATTACACCCTAAACAAAAACAGTCTAATTGGCTACGAAGACAATGAAATCTGCAATGCCCACTTCATTAACACAACGTATTCATCAACAAGACGCCTGAGTCAGGAACTGAAACAAGAAAGCACACATAATATAGGCATTTGCATCAGGTGAAACAGTATTCCCTAAACACCCAAATTACGCCCTAAACAGAAGCAGTCTAATTGGCTACCAAGACAATGAAATTTACAATGCCCACTTCGTCAACACAACGGATTCATCAACGAGACGCCTGAGTCATGAACTGAAACAAGAAAGCACACATAATATGGGCATTTGCATCAGACGAAACAGTATTCTTTGAACGTCCAAATTACACACTAAATAGAAGCAGTGTAATTGGCTACCAAGACAATGAAATTTACAATGCCCGCTTCATTAACGCAATAGATTGATCAACAAGACGCCTGAGTCATGAACTAAAACAAGAAATAACGCATAATACAGGCATTTGCATCAGCCGAAACAGTATTCTCTAAACACCCAAATTACACCCTAAACAGAAGCAGTCTAATGGGCTACCAAGACAATGAAATTTACAATGCCCACTTCATTAACACAATGGATTCATCAACAAGACGCCTGAGTCATGAACTGAAACAAGAAAGCACACATAATACAGGCATTTGCATCAGTCGAAACAGTATTCTCTAAACATCCAAATTACACCCTAAACAAAAAAAGTCTAATTGGCTACCAAGATAATGAAATTTACAATGCCCGCTACTAACACAAGGATCATCAACATGTTGTATGTGCTTGTGATGTATAGATATGATGTAGTGTGACAGGAGGCACATAGTAAACGCATTTGCCATTTCAGCGAAACAGTCTTCTCTAAACACCCACATTACGCTTAAACAGAAACAGCCAACTGGCGACCAAGACAATGAAATTTACAATACCCACATCATTAACACGATAGATTCATCAACAAGATGCCTGAGTCATGAACTGAAACAAGAAAGCACCCATAATACAGGCATTTGCATCAGCCGAAACAGTATTCTGTAAACACCCAAATTATACCCTAAACAGAAACAGTCTAATTGGCTACCAAGACAATGAAATTTACAATGCCCAGTTCATTAACACAATGGATTCATCAACAAGACACCTGAGTCATGAACTGAAACAAGAAAGCACACATAATACAGGCATTTGCATTAGCTGAAACAGTATTCTCTAAACACCCAAATTACACCCTAAACAGAAACAGTCTAATTGGCCACGAAGACAATGAAATTTACAATCCCCACTTCATTAACACAACGTATTCATCAACAAGACGCCTGAGTCATGAACTGAAACAAGAAAGCACACATAATACCGGCATTTGCATCAGGTGAAACAGTATTCCCTAAACACCCAAATTACGCCCTAAACAGAAGCAGTCTAATTGGCTACCAAGACAATGAAATTTACAATGCCCACTTCGTTAAACAACGGATTCATAACGAGACGCTGAGTCATGAATTGAAACAAGAAAGCAACATAATACGGGCATTATTTGCAATCAGACGAAACAGTATTCTTTAAACTTCCAAATTACACCCTAAATAGGAGCAGTGTAATTGGCTACCAAGACAATGAAATTTACAATGCCCGCTTCATTAACACAATAGATTCATCAACAAGACGCCTGAGTCATGAACTGAAACAAGAAAGAACGCATAATACAGCCATTTGCATCAGCCGAACAGTATTCTCTAAACATCCAAATTGCACCATAAATAGAAACAGTCTAACTGGCTGCCAAGACAATGAAATTTACAATGCCCACCTCATTAACACAATTGATTCATCAACAAGAAGCCTGAGTCATGAACTGAAACAAGAAAGCACACATAATACAGGCATTTGCATCAGCCGAAACAGTTTTATCTAAACACCCAAATAACACCCTAAATAGAAACAGTCTAATTGGCTGCCAAGACAATGAAATTTACAATGCCCGCTACATTAACACAATGGATTCATCAACAGGATGCTTGAGTCATGAACTGAAACAGGAAGGCACACATAGTACACGCATTTGCATCAGCCGAAACAGTCTTCTCTAAACACCCAAATTACGCCCTAAACAGAAACAGTCCAACTGGCTACCAAGACAATGAAATTTACAATGCCCACATCACTAACACAATAGATTCATCAACAAGATGCCTGAGTCATGAACTGAAACAAGAAAGCACCCATAATACAGGCATTTGCATCAGCCGAAACAGTATCCTGTAAACACCCAAATTACACCCTAGACAGAAACAGTCTAATTGGCTACCAAGACAATGAAATTTACAATGCCCAGTTCATAAACACAATGGATTCATCAACAAGACACCTGAGTCATGAACTGAAACAAGAAAGCACACAT
>JAKOGI010004984.1:0-18026 GCA_029747015.1 Carnegiea gigantea | reverse complement strand
TAAAGAGTTCGTTACGGACGGTAGCTCGACCGCCTTCATCGCCCCGTGCGAGCATTGGGTTTCGTCCGTGTGTTGCAGTAAAAAGGGGCCTCTAATGTGGTTTTCAGTGCCAAGAGGCGTCCGTGGAGGAATTTCGGTAATTTCGAGTGAACAAGGGCGGAAGGCCTGATTTGAAAGCTTTTTCCTCGTCCCGGTCAGTTCCCATCCGACGGCCGCAGCAAATGGAACGAGAAAGACCGGTGCTTTTAAGAAAGAAAAAAAATAACGAAAAGGGGGTGCAACACGAGGACTTCCCAGGGGGTCACCCATCCTAGTACTACTCTCGCCCAAGCACGCTTAATTGCGCATTTCTGATGGGATCCGGTGCATTAGTGCTGGGATGATCGCACCCATTGGGATCTTGCGGAACAAATGTTTCATTGAGGGTGAGCGGCCGTTGAGTTGTGCATACAGCACGCCAGCTCCAAAGAGATCGCAAGTTCGTAACTGGCAGCTCGGAAGCGGCGAGCTAAGAGTGGGTTACGGACGGTAGCTCGACCACCCTCACCGCCCCGTGCATGCATGGGGTTTCGTCCGTGTGTTGTATTAAAAAACAACCTCTGATGTGGTTTTCAGGGCCTGGACGCGTCCGTAGGGGAATTTCGGTAATTTCAAGTGAACATCGGCGGAATGCCTGACTTGGATGCTTTTTCCTCGTCCTGGTCAGTTCTCATCCGACGGCCGCAGCAGATGAAACGAGAAAGATCGGCGCTTTTAAGGAAGAAAAAAAAAACGAAAAGGGGGTGCAACACGAGGACTTCCCAGGAGGTCACCCATCCTAGTACTACCCTCGCCCAAGCACGCTTAACTGCGCAGTTCTGATGGGATCCGGTGCATTAATGCTGGGATGATCGCACCCATTAGGGTCTGGCGGAACAAATCTTTTATAGAGTGCACGCGGCTGCCGAGTCGCTCATACATCGCGCCAAATCTAAAGAGTTCGCAAGTTCGTAACTGACAGCTCGGAAGCGGAGAGCTAAGAGTTCGTTACGGACGGTAGCTCGACCGCCTTCATCGCCCCGTGCGAGCATTGGGTTTTGTCCGTGTGTTGCAGTAAAAAGGGGCCTCTAATGTGGTTTTCAGTGTCAGGCGGCGTCCGTAAAGGAATTTCGGTAATTTCGATGGAACAAGGACGGAAGGGCTGATTTGGAAGCTTTTTCCTCGTCCTGGTCAGTCCTCATCCGGCGGCCGCAGCAAATGAAACGAGAAAGATCGGTGGTTTGAGAAAGAAAAAACAACGAAAAAGGGGTGCAACACGAGGACTTCCCAGGAGGTCACCCATCCCAGTACTACTCTCGCCCAAGCCCGCTTAACTGCGGAGTTCTGATGGGATCCGGTGCATTAGTGCTGGTATGATCGCACTCATTGGATTCTTACGGAACAAATGTTTCATTGAGGGTCCGCGGCCGCAGAGTCGCGCATACAGCACGCCAGCTCCAAAGAGGACGCAAGTTCGTAAACTAACAACTCTGAAACGGCGAGCAAGAGTTCGTTCGGGCAGGTAGCTCGACCGCCTCATAGCCCCGTGCGAGCATTGGGTTTCGTCCGTTGTGTTGCAGTAAAAGGGCTTCTAATGTGGTTTTCAGTGCCTGGAGGCTGGCCGTGGCGAGGAAAAAATTAAAAAATTTTTTCTATTTTAATTTTTTGGTAATTTCGAGTGGAAACAAGGGCGGAAGGCTTGATTTGAAAGCTTTTTCCTCGTCCCGGTCAGTTACCATCGACGGCCTGCAGGAAATGAAACGAGAAAGACCGGTGCTTTTAAGAAGAGAAAAAATGTTCATTGAGGGTGAGCGGCCTTTGAGTTGTGCAACAGCACGAAAGCTCCAAAGAGGTCGCAGTTCGTAATGGCAGCTCGGAAGCGGCGAGCTAAGAGTGCGTTACGGACGGTAGCTCGACCACCCTCATCGCCCCGTGCATGCATGGGGTTTCGTCCATGTGTTGTATTAAAAAACGACCTCTGATGTGGTTTTCAGGGCCTGGACGCGTCCGTAGGGGAATTTCGGTACTTTGAAGTGAACATGGGTGGAAGGTCTGACTTGGATGCTTTTTCCTTGTCCTGGTCAGCTCTCATCCGACGGCCGCAGCAGATGAAACCAGAAAGATCGGCGCTTTTAAGAAAGAAAAAAACAACGAAAAGGGGGTGCAACACGAGGACTTCCCAGGAGGTCACCCATCCTCGCACTACTCTCGCCCAAGCACACTTAACTGCGGAGTTCTGATGGGATCCGGTGCATCGGTGCTGGTACGATCGCACCCATTAGATTGTGGCGGAACAAATCTTTTATACAGTGCACGCGGCTGCCGAGTCGCTCATACATTGCGCCAAATCTGAAGAGTTCGCAAGTTCGTAACTGACAGCTCGGAAGCGGCAAGCTAAGAGTTCGTTACGGGCGGTAGCTCGACCGCCTTCATCGCCCCGTGCGAGCATTGGGTGTCGTCCGTGTGTTGCAGTAAAAAGGGGCCTCTAATGTGGTTTTCAGTGCCAGGAGGGGTCCGTGGAGGAATTTCGGTAATTTCGAGAGAACAAGGGCGGAAGGCCTGATTTGAAATGCTTTTCCCTCGCCCCGGTCAGTTCCCATCCGACGGCCGCAGCAAGTGAAACGAGAAGGACCGGAGCTTTTAAGAAAGAAAAAAATAACGAAAAAGGGGGGCAACACGAGGACTTCCAAGGGGGTCACCCATCCTAGTACTACTCTCGCCCAAGCACACTTAACTGCGCATTTCTGATGGGATCCGGTGCATTTGTGCTGGGATGATCGCACCCATTGGATTCTTGCGGAACAAATGTTTCGTTGAGGGTGAGCGGCCGTTGAGTTGTGCATACAGCCCGCCAGCTCCAAAGAGATCGCAAGTTCGTAACTGGCAGCTCCGAATCGGCGAGCTAAGAGTGCGTTACGGATGGTAGCTCGACCACCCTCATCGCCCCGTGCATGCATGGGGTTTCGTCCGTGTGTTGTATTAAAAAACGACCTCTGATGTGGTTTTCAGGGCCTAGACGCGTCCGTAGGGGAATTTCGGTAATTTCAAGTGAACATGGGCGGAAGGCTTGACTTGGATGCTTTTTCCTCGTCCTGGTCAGTTCTCATCCGACGGCCGCAGCAGATGAAACGAGAAAGATCGGCGCTTTTAAGGAAGAAAAAAACAACGAAAAGGGGGTGCAACACGAGGACTTCCCTGGAGGTCACCCATCCTAGTACTACTCTCGCCCAAGCACGCTTAACTGCGCAGTTCTGATGGGATCCGGTGCATTAATGCTGGGATGATCGCACCCATCAGAATCTGGCGGAACAAAACTTTTATAGAGTGCACGCGCCTGCTGAGTCGCTCATACATTGCGCCAAATCTAAAGAGTTCGCAGGTTCGTAACTGACAACTCGGAAGAGGCGAGCTAAGCGTGCGTTACGGACGGTAGCTCGACCACCTTCATCGCCCCGTGCATGCATGGGGTTTCGTCGGTGCGTTGCAGTAAAAAGGGGCCTCTGATGTGTTTTTCAGGGCCACGAGGCGTCCGTAGGGGAATTTAGGTAATTTCGACTGAACATAGGCGGATGGCCTGATTTGGATGCTTTTTCCACGTCCTGGTCAGTTCTAATCCGCTGGCCCCAGCAAATGAAACGAGAAAGATCGGCGCTTCTAAGAAAGAAAAAAACAACGAAAAAGGGGTGCAACACGAGGACTTCCCAGGAGGTCACCCATCCTAGCACTACTCTCGCCCAAGAACGCTTAACTGCGGAGTTCTGATGGGATCCGGTGCATCAGTGCTGGTATGATCGCACCCATCGGAATCTGGCGGAACAAGTCTTTTATAGAGTGTACGCGGCTGCAGAGTCGCTCATAGATCGCGCCAAATCTAAAGAGTTCGCAAGTTCGTAACTGACAGCTCGGAAGCGGCGAGCTAAGAGTGTGTTACGGACGGTAGCTCGACCGCCTTCATCGCCCCGTGCGAGCATTGGGTTTCGTCCGTGTGTTGCAGTAAAAAGGGGCCTCTAATGTGGTTTTCATTGCAAGGAAGCGTCCGTGGAGGAATTTCGGTAATTTCGAGTGAACAAGGGCGAAAGGCCTGATTTGAAAGCTTTTTCCTCGCCCCGGTCAGTTCCCATCCGACGGCCGCAGCAAATGAAACGAGAAAGACCGGTGCTTTTAAGAAAGAAAAAAAAAACGAAAAAGGGGTGCAACACGAGGACTTCCCAGGGGGTCACCCATCCTAGTACTACTCTCGCCCAAGCACGCTTAATTGCGCAGTTCTGATGGGATCCGGTGCATTAATGCTGGGATGATCGCACCCATTAGAATTTGGCGGAACAAATCTTTTATAGAGTGCACGCGACTGCCGAGTCGCTCATACATTGCGCCAAATCTAAAGAGTTCGCAAGTTCGTAACTGACAGCTCGGAAGCGGCGAGCTAAGAGTTCGTTACGGACGGTAGCTCCGCCGCCTTCATCGCCCCGGGTGAGCATTGGGTTTCGTCTGTGTGTTGCAGTAAAAAGGGGCCTCTAATGTGGTTTTCAGGGCCAAGCGGCGTCCGTAAAGGAATTTCAGTAATTTCGTTTGAACAAGGACGGAAGCCCTGATTTGGAAGCTTTTTCCTCGTCCTGGTCAGTCCTCATCCGGCGGCCGCAGCAAATGAAACGAGAAAGATCGGGGGTTTTGAGAAAGAAAAAACAACGAAAAAGGGGTGCAACACGAGGACATCCCAGGAGGTCACCCATCCCAGTACTACTCTCGCCCAAGCACGCTTAACTGCGGAGTTCTGATGGGATCCGGTGCATTAGTGCTGGTTCGGTCGCACCCATCGACTTCTTGCGGAACAAATGTTTCATTGAGGGTACGCGGCCGCTGAGTTGCGCATAAAGCGCGCCGGGTCCAAAGAGGTCGCAAGTTCGTAACTGACAACTCGGAAGAGGCGAGCTAAGCGTGCGTTACGGACGGTTCCTCGACCACCTTCATCGCCCCGTGCATGCATGGGGTTTCGTCCGTGCGTTGCAGTAAAAAGGGGCCTCTGATGTGTTTTTCAGGGCCACGAGGCGTCCGTAGGGGAATTTCGGTAATTTCGACTGAACATAGGCGGATGGCCTGATTTGGATGCTTTTTCCACGTCCTGGTCAGTTCTTATCCGCTGGCCACAGCAAATGAAACGAGAAAGATCGGCGCTTCTAAGAAAGAAAAAAACAACGAAAAAGGGGTGCAACACGAGGACTTCCCAGGAGGTCACCCATCCTAGCACTACTCTCGCCCAAGCACGCTTAACTGCGGAGTTCTGATGGGATCCGGTGCATCAGTGCTGGAATGATCGCACCCATCGGAATCTGGCGAAATAAGTCTTTTATAGAGTGTACGCGGCTGCCGAGTCGCTCGTAGATCGCGCCAAATCTAAAGAGTTCGCAAGTTCGTAACCGACAGCTCGGAAGCGGCGAGCTAAGAGTGCGTTACGGACGGTAGCTCGACCGCCTTCATCGCCCGGTGCGAGCATTGGGTTTCGTCCGTGTGTTGCAGTAAAAAGGGGCCTCTAATGTGGTTTTCAGTGCCAGGAGGCGTCCGTGGAGGAATTTCGGTAATTTCGAGTGAACAAGGGCGGAAGGCCTGATTTGAAAGCTTTTTCCTCGTCCCGGTCGGTTCCCATCCGACGGCGGCAGCAAATGAAACGAGAAAGACCGGTGCTTTTAAGAAAGAAAATGTAACGCCCCCAAATACTAAAGTCGGATTACTGTAGCTTAAGCGCCTAATTACTATTGATTTTGCAGCGGAAGTCTCTGATTGGAGGCGTTACCGCCATTCCGAGAGTGAATAAGGCTACCTGACTTACTATCCTGGATAACTTAACATACCAATACCAAGCGTTGTTGCCCCCGAAGTTTCAAAATACGAAGGATAAACAACCTCCAAGATACTAACTCATAATTACTGTGAACGTTGACTAGCTAACGTTCAGCAACGTCCATTGCATGTTGCTTTCTGATTTCGCCGGAGGATGGCCACTCCTTTCTCCCATACCTAAAACAGAAAATATAAAACATTCGAATTGTGAGCCGAAGCTCAATACGTACATTCCCATGCAGTGAAATAAGTTTATATGAAATTAGTTAGGCCGGCCGCATTTCAAAACATTTTGCTTTGCAAACAGGAGAGAGAGCATTACGAATTGAAATTGACTTGCTGATTATTATCTGAAAGTGAACCCCTTGGTCGATGTACATCATGAAACGATCATACTTTGGGTGCTCACCCCCCCAGGCCGATCGAGAAGCCTGAGTTGACGCCGCGCGCGGGTATATTGATGGGCAGAAGCCCCAATGCTTGGTCACTGGGCGGGGTCACTTGTTTATATGACAAAACACTGTGAAACTTGGTTCATTTGAATGAATCTTGTGTTACTTTGCTTTGCTGAGAAATACGTGAATTTTCGAAGAGCACAGGCAGTGTACGTACCTGGTCTTAGAGATTCTCTCTCCTTTTTGTAATGAAGAACGTGTGTTAGCAGCTTGAAGCGACAGGAGTGACCTCATTCGTGCTTCATACATGTTACTTTTCCCAATTAGCATGTCACAACGAAGTTTAGTCTATTTCCCAGCTTAATGGATCATTTGTAACTAACAGTGTAGGTATAAATAACGGTGTTACCATCAGTACAAGAAGAATTAATGCTATAAGTTCGTTATTATCATGGTTTTGTTGTGTGATGTGCATCAAGGTCCTTGTAAAGTGCTATTATCGCCAGTATGACTAGTCGAGTTATTATGGCCTACACTGTTAGTGTTGTATAAATCTTGATCATCATCCAAGCCTTGTATCTCACTATTCTTAGCATTGACTTCAAAATATTTAACCATTTACGTAATTACCTACATATGTGAAATAGTCCTGATACCTTCGGAATTCCTATCACATCCATATCATAAATTTACTGAGTACTGCTAGTTTGGCTGTTTATATTAAATGGAGGATGAAGCCAAGCAAGACACCGAACTATTATCACATTAAGCTAGTGATATAAGTAAACTGGGTTATTCATAAGACTATTGATGAAGCAAATTAGTGGTCGAAACATTTTACATGCCTTAAGCTGTTGTTCAATGGTGACCCAAAGCTTATTAGCTTACACTTTACTCTAAACATCGAACTTTGTAGCTCGAGCTTATGCCACCCCCCGACTTATAACATCTTAACACAAACTTATATGATTTCCTTCAATTACCCTTTTTGTGATACACTTAGCCTCATGACTCTAACCCACTGACGTATGTCACTTTCCTTTGCTGCTCACTAAAATTCATTAACTTGATGGCATTTACTTTAACTTCAATTAAGGCACACCCCAAGATAGTTAGTTCATCCTATTCTAGTTTCCTGCGATATACATACCCCTACCCACCTAGCCCTAAGGCTTTCATATTCTTCTTCGTCACTTACCCCCAATTCGTTAAATTCACAGCTATGCAATAAAATCCCGGATAAGTTAGAATTCATTTCACTTCCCTCTTCCTTTAATCCTTTACCGTTATCAAGCTGTACAAATAAATCCCATAGCCATTCAACTCAGGCTATAAATTCATAATTCCACCAAACAATTCCACATTTCCCAAATTCAGATTACAGGCAACAACCCAATAACGTCAAATAAGTTCAAGCTCCATGAATTCACTCAATCAGGCATCGGAATTAATCAATGAATTATAACAAATAGACTAGAACTCAAATAAACTTGCAACCTTCCATTCGCACACAATCATTCATCAGGATTAACACATTCACTTGAGTTGTCGTAAACAGCTCCAATTTCTCACTTCCAATTCTTTGCCCATTCACAACCCAACTTGAAACAACACAATTAAATTCATCATTCATCCCATCATCCAAAATAACCCAAGATATTTGCACATGGATAATCACTAACGTTAATTATATCCGTTTGTACACAAATTGAAACTCAAATCATCAAACTAAATCAGCTAAGCAAGGTTAGGGTTTTACCTTCCACTTTCAGTTAGAGCCAGAGCAAGGGGATGGAGAAGGAGATGGGGCCGGTAATGGGGCGGTCGGCCACAATAGGTGAAGCGCCGGTGACCGGCGAACCCACGGCAGGCACCGGCGACCGACTGGCAACAGGGGAGGACGCAGCTGGGCGTGTCACGGGCAGAGGAAGGCTGAGCGAGGGGGATGCGTGCGTGCAACGGTGGGGTTGGCTGGGCGTGCGACGGTGACCAGCTGATGATGGCCGGCAGTAGCCGGTGTTCGGCAGCAAAGCAACCGACAGGGGAGGGGGCGACGTGAGGCAGAAGCAGGGGATGGGAGGGTGTTGGGTATGGGAGGCAGAGAGGGGAGTGAAAATTGTGGGGGTTGATTTTGGTTTTTCAACCGACTTATGTCGGCTTCTTTTTTTTTTTTTTTCACTCTTATCATGTACATTGGTCTATATTATCACATGGAATTAATATTTTCCACTAAAGCTGCCGAATTAAAAAATTTGAATCTTTTGAAGGTAAAATTGGAGACGAACATTCAATTATTCATTAAAATGTTTATGAAGTATTTAGGAATAACTAAGATCCGTTTCGAGGCCACTCTGCCGATTCAACCTGCAATTGCACAAATACGGATAAATATATAGAAAATGATGAAATGAAATGCAGGGCCCAACTGGATGGAGTTATAATTAAGATACTTCAATATAACTAAAATGAATATTAGGTTCGGGCCGTTACAGAAAAAAATAACAAAAAAGGGGTGCAACACGAGGACTTCCCAGGGGGTCACCCATCCTAGTACTGCTCTCGCCCAAGCACGCTTAATTGCGCATTTCTGATGGGATCCGGTGCATTAGCGCTGGGATGATCGCACCCATTGGATTCTTGCGGAACAAATGTTTCATTGAGGGTGAGCGGCCGTTGAGTTGTGCATACAGCACGCCAGCTCCAAAGAGATCGCAAGTTCGTAACTGGCAGCTCGGAAGCGGCGAGCTAAGAGTGCGTTACGGACGGTAGCTCGACCACCCTCATCGCCCCGTGCATGCATGGGGTTTCGTCCGTGTGTTGTATTAAAAAACGACCTCTGATGTGGTTTTCAGGGCCTGGACGCGTCCGTAGGGGAATTTCGGTAATTTCAAGTGAACATGGGCGGAAGGCCTGACTTGGATGCTTTTTCCTCGTCCTGGTCAGTTCTCATCCGACGGCTGCAGCAGATGAAACGAGAAAGATCGGCGCTTTTAAGGAAGAAAAAACAACGAAAAGGGGGTGCAACACGAGGACTTCCCAGGAGGTCACCCATGCTAGTACTACTCTCGCTCAAGCACGCTTAACTGCGCAGTTCTGATGGGATCCGGTGCATTAATGCTGGGATGATCGCACCCATTAGAATCTGGCGGAACAAATCTTTTATAGAGTGCACGCGGCTGCTGAGTCGCGCATACATCGCGCCAAATCTAAAGAGTTCGCAAGTTCGTAACTGACAGCTCGGAAGCAGCGAGGTAAGAGTTCGTTACGGACGGCAGCCCGACCGCCTTCATCGCCCCGTGCGAGCATTGGGTTTCGTCCGTGTGTTGCAGTAAAAAGGGGCCCCTAATGTGGTTTTCAGTGCCAGGCGCCGTCCGTAAAGGAATTTCGGTAATTTCGATTGAACAAGGACGGAAGGCCTGATTTGGAAGCTTTTTCCTCGTCCTGGTCAGTCCTCATCCGGCGGCCGCAGCAAATGAAACGAGAAAGATCGGCGGTTTTGAGAAAGAAAAAACAACGAAAAAGGGGTGCAACACGAGGACTTCCCAGGAGGTCACCCATCCCAGTACTACTCTCGCCCAAGCACGCTTAACTGCGGAGTTCTGATGGGATCCGGTGCATTAGTGCTGGTATGATCGCACCCATCGAATTCTTGCGGAACAAATGTTTCATTGAGGGTACGCGGCCGCTGAGTTGCGCATAAAGCACGCCGGCTCCAAAGAGGTCGCAAGTTCGTAGCTGACAACTCGGAAGAGGCGAGCTAAGCGTGCGTTACGGACGGTAGCTCGACCACCTTCATCGCCCCGTGCATGCATGGGGTTTCGTCCGTGCGTTGCAGTAAAAAGGGGCCTCTGATGTGTTTTTCAGGGCCACGAGGCGTCCGTAGGGGAATTTCGGTAATTTCGACTGAACATAGGCGGATGGCCTGATTTGGATGCTTTTTCCACGTCCTGGTCAGTTCTTATCCGCTGGCCGCAGCAAATGAAACGAGAAAGATCGGCGCTTCTAAGAAAGAAAAAAACAACGAAAAGGGGTGCAACACGAGGACTTCCCAGGAGGTCACCCATCCTAGCACTACTCTCGCCCAAGCACGCTTAACTGCAGAGTTCTGATGGGATCCGGTGCATCAGTGCTGGTATGATCGCACCCATTAGAATCTGGGGGAACAAGTCTTGTATAGAGTGTACGCGGCCGCCGAGTCGTTCATGCATCGCGCCAAATCTAAAGAGTTCGCAAGTTCGTAACTGACAGCTCGGAAGCGGCGAGCTAAGAGTTCGTTACGGACGGTAGCTCGACCGCCTTCATCGCCCCGTGCGAGCATTGGGTTTCGTCCGTGTGTTGCAGTAAAAAGGGGCCCCTAATGTGGTTTTCAGTGCCAGGAGGTGTCCGTGGAGGAATTCGGTAATTTCGAGTGAACAAGGGCGGAAGGCCTGATTTGAAAGCTTTTTCCTCGTCCTGGTCAGTCCTCATCCGGCGGCCGCAGCAAATGAAACGAGAAAGATCGGTGGTTTTGAGAAAGAAAAAAATAACGAAAAAGGGGTGCAACACGAGGACTTCCCAGGGGGTCACCCATCCAGTACTACTCTCGCCCAAGCACGCTTAACTGCGGAGTTCTGATGGGATCCGGTGCATTAGTGCTGGTATGATCGCACCCATCGAATTCTTGCGGAACAAATGTTTCATTGAGGGTACGCGGCCGCTGAGTTGCGCATAAAGCACGCCGGCTCCAAAGAGGTCGCAAGTTCGTAACTGATAACTCGGAAGAGGCGAGCTAAGCGTGCGTTACGGACGGTAGCTCGACCACCCTCATCGCCCCGTGCATGCATGGGGTTTCGTCTGTGTGTTGTATTAAAAAACGACCTCTGATGTGGTTTTCAGGGCCTGGACGCGTCCGTAGGGGAATTTCGGTAATTTCAAGTGAACATGGGCGAAAGGCCTGACTTGGATGCTTTTTCCTCGTCCTGGTCAGTTCTCATCCGACGGCCGCAGCAGATGAAACGAGAAAGATCGGCGCTTTTAAGGAAGAAAAAAACAACGAAAAGGGACTGCAACACGAGGACTTCCCAGGAGGTCACCCATCCTAGTACTACTCTCGCCCAAGCACGCTTAACTGCGCAGTTCTAATGGGATCCGGTGCATTAATGCCGGGATGATCGCACCCATTAGAATCTGGCGGAACAAATCTTTTATAGAGTGCACGCGGCTGCCGAGTCGCTCATACATCGCGCCAAATCTAAAGAGTTCGCAAGTTCGTACCTGACAGCTCGGAAGCGGCGAGCTAAGAGTTCGTTACGGACGGTAGCTCGACCGCCTTCATCGCCCCGTGCGAGCATTGGGGTTCGTCCGTGTGTTGCAGTAAAAAGGGGCCTCTAATGTGGTTTTCAGTGCCAGGCAGCGTCCGTAAAGAAATTTCGGTAATTTCGATTGAACAAGGACGGAAGGCCTGATTTGGAAGCTTTTTCCTCGTCCTGGTCAGTCCTCATCCGGCGGCCGCAGCAAATGAAACGAGAAAGATCGGTGGTTTTGAGAAAGAAAAAACAACGAAAAAGGGGTGCAACACGAGGACTTCCCAGGAGGTCACCCATCCCAGTACTACTCTCGCTCAAGCACGTTTAACTGCGGAGTTCTGATGGGATCCGGTGCATTAGTGCTGCGATGATCGCACCCATTGGATTCCGGCGGAACAAATCTTTTATAGAGCGTACGCGGCTGCCGAGTGGCGCATACAGCGCGCCAAATCTAAAGAGGTCGCAAGTTCGTAACCGACAGCTCGGAAGCGGCGAGCTAAGAGTTCGTTACGGACGTAGCTCGACCGCCTTCATCGCCCCGTGCGAGCATTGGGTTTCGTCCGTGCGTTGCAGTAAAAAGGGGCCTCTAATGTGGTTTTCAGTGCCAGGCGGCGTCCGGAAAGGAATTTCGGTAATTTCGATTGAACAAGGACGGAAGGCCTGATTTGGAAGCTTTTTCCTCGTCCTGGTCAGTCCTCATCCGGCGGCCGCAGCAAATGAAACGAGAAAGATCGGTGGTTTTGAGAAAGAAAAAACAACGAAAAAGGTGTGCAACATGAGGACTTCCCAGGAGGTCACCCATCCCGTACTACTCTCGCCCAACCACGCTTAACTGCGGAGTTCTGATGGGATCCGGTGCATTAGTGCTGGTATGATCGCACCCATCGAATTCTTGCGGAACAAATGTTTCATTGCGGGTACGCGGCCGCTGAGTTGCGCATAAAGCACGCCGGCTCCAAAGAGGCCGCAAGGTCGTAACTGACAACTCGAAAGAGGCGAGCTAAGCGTGCGTTACGGACGGCAGCTCGACTACCATCATCGCCCCGTGCATGCATGGGGCTTCGTCCGTGCGTTGCAGTAGAAAGGGGCCCCTGATGTGTTTTTCAGGGCCACCGGGCGTCCGTTGGGGAATTTCGGTAATTTCGACTGAACATAGGCGGATGGCCTGATTTGGATGCCTTTTCCACGTCCTGGTCAGTTCTTATCCGCTGGCCGTAGCAAATGAAACGGGAAAGATCGGCGCTTCTAGGAAAGAAAAAAACAACGAAAAAGGGGTGCAACACGAGGACTTCCCAAGAGGTCACCCATCCTAGCACTACTCTCGCCCAAGCATGCTTAACTGCGGAGTTCTAATGGGTTCTGGTGCATCAGTGCTGGTATGATCGCACCCATCGGAATCTGGCAGAACAAGTCTTTTATAGAGTGTACGTGGTTGCCGAGTCGCTCATAGATCGCCCCAAATCTAAAGAGTTCGCAAGTTCGTAACTGACAGCTCGGAAGCGGCGAGCTAAGAGTGCGTTACGGACGGTAGCTCGACCGCCTTCATCGCCCCGTGCGAGCGTTGGGTTTCGTCCGGGTGTTGCAGTAAAAAGGGGCCTCTAATGTGGTTTTCAGTGCCAGGAGGCGTCCGTGGAGGAATTTCGGTAATTTCAAGTGAACAAGGGCGGAAGGCCTGATTTGAATGCTTTTTCCTCGCCCCGGTCAGTTCCCATCCGACGGCCGCAGCAAGTGAAACGAGAAGGACCGGAGCTTTTAAGAAAGAGAAAAATAACGAAAAAGGGGTGCAACACGAGGACTTCCAAGGGGGTCACCCATCCTAGTACTACTCTCGCCCAAGCACACTTAACTGCGCATTTCTGATGGGATCCGGTGCATTTGTGCTGGGATGATCGCACCCATTGGATTCTTGCGGAACAAATGTTTCATTGAGGGTGAGCGGCCGTTGAGTTGTGCAAACAGCACGCCAGCACCAAAGAGATCGCGAGTTCGTAACTGGCAGGTCGGAAGCGGCGAGCTAAGAGTGCGTTACGGGCGGTAGCTCGACCGCCCTCATCGCCCCGTGCATGCATGGGGTTTCGTCTGTGTGTTGTATTAAAAAACGACCTCTGATGTGGTTTTCAGGGCCTGGACGCGTCCGTAGGGGAATTTCGGTAATTTCAAGTGAACATGGGCGGAAGGCCTGCCTTGGATGCTTTTTCCTCGTCCTGGTCAGTTCTCATCCGACGGCCGCAGCAGATGAAACGAGAAAGATCGGCGCTTTTAAGGAAGAAAAAAACAACGAAAAGGGTGTGCAACACGAGGACTTCCCAGGAGGTCACCCATCCTAGTACTACTCTCGCCCAAGCACGCTTAACTGTGCAGTTCGGATGGGATCCGGTGCATTAATGCTGGGATGATCGCACCCATTAGAATCTGGCGGAACAAATCTTTTACAGAGTGCACGCGCCTGCCGAGTCGCTCATACATCGCGCAAATCTAAAGAGTTCGCAAGTTCATAACTGACAGCTCGGAAGCGGCGAGCTAAGAGTTCGTTACGGACGGTAGCTCGACCGCCTTCATCGCCCCGTGCGGGCATTGGGTTTCGTCCGTGTGTTGCAGTAAAAAGGGGCCTCTAATGTGGTTTTCAGTGCCAGGCGGCGGCCGTAAAGGAATTTCGGTAATTTCAGGTGAACATGGGCGGAAGGCCTGAGTTGGATGGTTTTTCCTCGTCCTGGTCAGTTCTCATCCGACGGCCGCAGCAGGTGAAACGAGAAAGATCGGCACTTTTAAGGAAGAAAAAAACAACGAAAAGGAGGTGCAACACGAGGACTTCCCAGGAGGTCACCCATCCTAGTACTACTCTCGCCCAAGCACACTTGACTGCGCAGTTCTGATGGGATCCGGTGCATTAGTGCTGCGATGATCGCACCCGTTGGATTCCGACGGAACAAATCTTTTATAGAACGCACGCGGCTGCCGAGTGGCGCATACAGCGCGCCAAATCTAAAGAGGTCGCAAGTTCGTAACTGACAGCTCGGAAGCGGCGAGCTAAGAGTTCGTACGGACGGTAGCTCGACCGCCTTCATCGCCCCGCGCGAGCATTGGGTTTCGTCCGTGTGTTGCAGTAAAAAGGGGCCTCTAATGTGGTTTTCAGTGCCAGGCGGCGTCCGCAAAGGAATTTCGGTAATTTCGATTGAACAAGGACGGAAGGCCTGATTTGGAAGCTTTTTCCTCGTCCTGGTCCGTCCTCATCCGGCGGCCGCAGCAAATGAAACGAGAAAGATCGGTGGTTTTGAGAAAGAAAAAACAACGAAAAAGGGGTGCAACACGAGGACTTCCCAGGAGGTCACCCATCCCAGTACTTCTCTCGCCCAAGCACGCTTAACTGCGGAGTTCTGATGGGATCCGGTGCATTAGTGCTGGTATGATCGCACCCATCGAATTCTTGCGGAACAAATGTTTCATTGCGGGTACGCGGCCGCTGAGTTGCGCATAAAGCACGCCGGCTCCAAAGAGGCCGCAAGGTCGTAACTGACAACTCGAAAGAGGCGAGCTAAGCGTGCGTTACGGACGGCAGCTCGACTACCATCATCGCCCCGTGCATGCATGGGGCTTCGTCCGTGCGTTGCCGTAGAAAGGGGCCCCTGATGTGTTTTTCAGGGCCACCGGGCGTCCGTTGGGGAATTTCGGTAATTTCGACTGAACATAGGCGGATGGCCTGATTTGGATGCTTTTTCCACGTCCTGGTCAGTTCTTATCCGCTGGCCGTTGCAAAAGAAACGGGAAAGATCGGCGCTTCTAGGAAAGAAAAAAACAACGAAAAAGGGGTGCAACACGAGGACTTCCCAAGAGGTCACCCATCCTAGCACTACTCTCGCCCAAGCATGCTTAACTGCGGAGTTCTAATGGGTTCTGGTGCATCAGTGCTGGTATGATCGCACCCATCGGAATCTGGCAGAACAAGTCTTTTATAGAGTGTACGCGGCTGCCGAGTCGCTCATAGATCGCGCCAAATCTAAAGAGTTCGCAAGTTCTTAACTGACAGCTCGGAAGCGGCGAGCTAAGAGTGCGTTACGGACGGTAGCTCGACGGCCTTCATCGCCCCGTGCGAGCATTGGGTTTCGTCCGTGTGTTGCAGTAAAAAGGGGCCTCCAATGTGGTTTTCAGTGCCAGGAGGCGTCCGTGGAGGAATTTCGGTAATTTCGAGCGAACAAGTGCGGAACGCCTGATTTGAATGCTTTTTCCTCGCCCCGGTCAGTTCCCATCCGACGGCCGCAGCAAGTGAAACGAGAAGGACCGGAGCTTTTAAGAAAGAAAAAAACAACGAAAAGGAGGTGCAACACGAGGACTTCCCAGGGGGTCACCCATCCTAGTACTACTCTCGCCCAAGCACACTTAACTGCGCATTTCTGATGGGATCAGGTGCATTAGTGTTGGGATGATCGCACCCAATGGATATTTGCGGAACAAATGTTTCATTGAGGGTGAGCGGTCGTTGAGTTGTGCATACAGCACGCCAGCTCCAAAGAGATCGCAAGTTCGTAACTGGCGGCTCGGAAGCGGCGAGCTAAGAGTGCGTTACGGTCGACCACCCTCATCGTCCCGTGCATGCATGGGGTTTCGTCCGTGTGTTGTATTAAAAAACGACCTCTGATGTGGTTTTAAGGGCCTGGACGCGTCTGTAGGGGAATTTCGGTAATTTCAAGTGAACATGGGCGGAAGGCCTGACTTGGATGCTTTTCCCTCGTCCTGGTCAGTTCTCATCCGACGGCCGCAGCAGATGAAACGAGAAAGATCGGCGCTTTTAAGGAAGAAAAAAAACAACGAAAAGGGGGTGGAACACGAGGACTTCCCAGGAGGTCACCCATCCTAGTACTACTCTCGCCCAAGCACGCATAACTGCGCGGTTCTGATGGGATCCGTTGCGTTAATGCTGGGATGATCGCACCCATTAGAATCTGGCGGAACAAATCTTTTATAAAGTGCACGCGGCTGCCGAGTCGCTCGTAGATCGCGCCAAATCTAAAGATTTCGCAGGTTCGTAACTGACAGCTCAGAAGCGGCGAGCTAAGAGTTCGTTACAGACGGTAGCTCGACCGCCTTCATCTCCCCGTGCGAGCATTGGGTTTCGTCCGTGTGTTGCAGTAAAAAGGGGCCTCTAATGTGGTTTTCAGTGCCAGGCGGCGTCCGTAAAGGAATTTCGGTAATTTCGATAGAATAAGGACGGAAGGCCTGATTTGGAAGCTTTTTCCTCGTCCTGGTCAGTCCTCATCCGGCCGCCGCAGCAATGAACCGAGAAAGATCGGTGGTTTTGAGAAGAAAAACACAACGAAACGGTGCAACACGGGAATTCCCAGTAGAGTCACCCATCCCCAGGAACTACTCTCGTGCCCCAAGCACGCTTAACTGCGGAGTTCTGATGGGATCCGTGCATTAGTGCTGGTATGATCGCACAACCCATCGAATCCTTTGCGGCACAAATGTTTCATTGAGGGTACGCGGCCGCTGAGTTGCCGCATAAAGCACGCCGGCCTCTCCAAAGAGGACTCTGCAAGTTCGTACTGACAACTCGGAAGAGGCGAGCTAAGCGTGCATTACGGACGGTAGCTCGACCACCTTCATCGCCCCGTGCATGCATGGGGTTTCGTCCGTGCGTTGCAGTAAAAAGGGGCCTCTGATGTGTTTTTCAGGGACACGAGGCGTCCGTGGGGGAATTTCGGTAATTTTGACTGAACATAGGCGGATGGCCTGATTTGGATGCTTTTCCCACGTCCTGGTCAGTTCTTATCCGCTGGCCACAGCAAATGAAACGAGAAAGATCGGCGCTTCTAAGAAAGAAAAAAACAACGAAAAAGGGGTACAACGCGAGGACTTCCCAGGAGGTCGCCCATCCTAGCACTACTCTCGCCCAAGCACGCTTAACGGCGGAGTTCTGATGGGATCCGGTGCATCAGTGCTGGTATGATCGCACCCACCAGAATATGGCGGAACAAGTCTTTTATAGAGTGTACGCGGCTGCCGAGTCGCTCATAGATTGCGCCAAATCTAAAGAGTCCGCAAGTTCGTAGCTGACAGCTCGAAAGCGGCGAGCTAAGAGTGCGTTACGGACGATAGATCGACCGCCTTCATCGCCCCGTGCGAGCATCGGGTTTCGTCCGTGTGTTGCAGTAAAAGGGGGCCTCTAACGTGGTTTTCCGTGCCAGGAGCCGTCCGTGGAGGAATTTCGGTAATTTCGAGTGAACAAGGGCGGAAGGCCTGATTTGAAAGCTTTTTTGGTCCTCGTCCGGTCAGATTCCCTCCGACGGCCCGCAGCAATTGAAACTAGAAGACCGGGGAATTTTAAGAAAGAAAAAAAATAAACGAAAAAGGGGGGGCAAACACGAGGAACTTCCAGGGGGTCACCCTCTCCTGTACTGAACTCTCGCCCAAGCACGCTTAATTGCGCCATTTCTGATTGGGACAGAGCATTCTTGCTGGATGATTGCAACCCATTGGATTCTTGCAGAACAATGTT
>JAKOGI010004983.1:15000-18027 GCA_029747015.1 Carnegiea gigantea | reverse complement strand
CCCGCCATCGCCCCGTGGCAAGGCCAAGGCATGCCCCCGAGTCCCGCACATCGCCCCGGGCCGTGCCCCCGGGTCCCGAGGAACGC
Organism: Carnegiea gigantea; assembly: GCA_029747015.1. Lineage (NCBI taxonomy): Eukaryota > Viridiplantae > Streptophyta > Magnoliopsida > Caryophyllales > Cactaceae > Carnegiea > Carnegiea gigantea. Next base: position 17,941 of record JAKOGI010004983.1, on the reverse strand, counting down.
CCCCAAACGGCCCCGGTGCATGCCCAAGGCGTGCCCCGCGTCCCGAGGATCGGCCCCGGTCCATGCCCAAGGCGTGCCCCCCGGGTCCCGAGGAAGGCCCCCGGAACGGCCCCGGTGCATGGCCACGGCATGCCCCCGAGGCCCGCACCTCGCCCCGGGGCGTGCCCCCGCGTCCCGAGGAACGCCCCGGTGCATGCCCAAGGCATGCCCCGAGTCCCGCAGCGTCGGCCCCGGAACGGCCGCCCGGGGCGCGGCCAGGCATGGCCCCCGAGTCCCGGGGAACGCCCTCAGAACGGCCCCGGTGCATGGCCCCGCGTCCCGCACGTCGCCCCGAAACGGCCCCGGTGCATGCCCAAGGCATGCCCCTGAGTCCCGAGGAAGGCCCCCACAACGGCCCCGGTGCATGGCCGAGGCATGCCCCCGGGTCCCGAGGACCGGCCCCGGGTGGCCCCGGGGCATGCCCCCGGGTCCCGAGGGTCGGCCCCGGGGCATGCCCCCGAGAGCGTCCACGCACGCTGCCGGACGCCCACGGCAGCATCCATGCATGCCGGGCAGCGTCCGGGCATGCTGTCGCTGGGTGCCGGGGGGTGCTGGATGCTGGCCGCAGGCTGTGAACGCTGGCCGCAGCCCGGTGAACGCTGGCCGCTTGTCCTGGACGCTGGCCGCAGCCTGTGAACGCTGGCCGCTTGTCCTGGACGCTGGCCGCAGGCTGGGAACGCTGGCCGCAGGCTGGGAACGCTGGCCGCAGCCCTGTGAACGCTGGCCGCAGCCCTGTGAACGCTGGCCGCTTGTCCTGGACGCTGGCCGCAGGCTGTGAACGCTGGCCGCAGCCCTGTGAACGCTGGCCGCTTGTCCTGGACGCTGGCCTCAGGCTGTGAACGCTGGCCGCAGCCCTGTGAACGCTGGCCGCTTGTCCTGGACGCTGGCCGCAGGCTGTGAACGCTGGCCGCAGCCCTGTGAACGCTGGCCGCTTGTCCTGGACCGCTGGCCGCAGGCTGTGAACGCTGGCCGCAGCCCTGTGAACGCTGGCCGCTTGTCCTGGACGCTGGCCGCAGGCTGTGAACGCTGGCCGCAGCCTCTGAACGCTGGCCGCAGGCTGTGAACGCTGGCCGCAGCCCTGTGAACGCTGGCCGCTTGTCCTGGACGCTGGGCGCAGCCCCTGGACGCTGGGCGCAGCCCCTGGACGCTGGCCGCAGGGCCCTGAACGCTGGCCGCAGCCCCGCGAACGCCCGAAAGCCGTCCCGAGAAAAAATCCCCGTATTTTTGTCGTGCGTTTTTCCCCAAATTTTGTCCACCCCTTCCCCACGATTTTTAGATGATTTACAAGCTTTGTCCCGCATTTTTCTGATTTTTCTCCGATTTTTAGGATTTTTTTTCGTTTTCGACTTTAAAAAATCATAAAAAATAGCTCGGGTGTCCGAAAAATTCCGAAAAAATATTTTTTAGTAATTTCACATCATTATCTTTCCAATGGTACCATTGGTTGCTGCTGAAACATTCTAAATCTTCAAAAAACCCCAGTATGATTTTTCGTCACAGTTGATGTCTACTGGGGGCAGAGCCATTAGAGTTATAAGAGCTCTTTATAGGGGAGGTGCTTGGCAAGCAGCTGGGGCAGCAGCAGGGTCAGCGGCAGCCATCGCCCATGCATGGCATGGCATGGCATGATGTCAAAGGCCTTGTTGCCATGGCTTCCTTGCACCGACCCTTGGCGGGCGGATGAGGGACCACCCCGGGGGTCGGGTTTTGCCTCGGGAAGCGTGACTAGCATGAAAATGGTTGGATATCGATCGATGGAGTGCGGGAATCGTTGCTATGCTAGTTCCTACCTTCCGAGGCACCGGTGGTGCTCCTGACGCCCGTCTTCGGTGGCATTCCCTAGCTTCTAGGATGCCATCACGGGTGGGGGCCTTGCCCCCCCTCACCCGAGAACGGTGATCACCCCCACGTGGGCGGGGGTGATTGTCGGTGAATTCCCGCGGCCCACCGTCCCTTCTTTCTTGACCCGGCCCCCTTGCTCCCTGACATCATTTCTGTTGCTCGCCCTGCCCCGTCCTGGGGGCGGACGGCGGACGCACTGGCTTGTGGGATTTAAGCGGGGGCGTGTTGCCTTCCACTTGCGGGCTGACCGTCGCAAGCGCGGTGACAGGAGAGGCGACGCGGGATGGGCTGGACGCCCCGGTTGTGAGAAGCCTGTGATCGGTGAGTGAGGGCCTAGACGCTTGAGCTTGTAAGCCCCTCGCGCCCGTGAGGCACTGCCACGAACGGGGTGCAAGGCTTGTCTTGAGCCGATCCGTGCGACGACGGCGGGGTTGATCGCTCCCGTGGTGGAAGCCGACGATCGGTGGGTGAGGGCCTAGACGCTTGAGCTTGTAAGCCCCTCGCGCCCGTGAGGCCGAAGTACACGAACGGAGTGGGAGGCCCTTCCCGGGGGGCACTTCCAAGGGCGCGACCTGAGGCCTGCGCGGGGCGGGGAGTGGCCTTCGCATCGGGATTTTGCCGGTGGGGATGCCGTTGCGCCCCTCGTCCCTTGTTTCTTGCCATGGCCCCTTGCTCCTTGACATTGCCTTTCTGTTGCTTGACGACCCACCTCCCCCCGTCCCGGGGCGGACGGCGGACGCACTGGCTGTGGGATTTGCGCGGAGGCGTGTTGCCTTCCACTTGCGGGCTGACTGTCGCAAGCGCGGTGACAGGAGAGGCGACGCGGGATGGGCTGGACGCCCCGGTTGTGAGAAGCCTGTGATCGGTGAGTGAGGCCCTAGACGCTTGAGCTTGTAAGCCCCTCGCGCCCGTGAGGCACTGCCACGAACGGGGTGGAAGTCTTGTCTTGAGGAGCCGATCCGTGCGACGACGGCGGGGTTGATCGCTCCGGTGGTGGGAGCCGACGATCGGTGAGTGAGGGCCTAGACGCTTGAGCTTGTAAGCCCCTCGCGCCCGTGAG
>JAKOGI010004983.1:0-5000 GCA_029747015.1 Carnegiea gigantea | reverse complement strand
CAGCCTGTGAACGCTGGCCGCTTGTCCTGAACGCTGGCCGCAGCCTGTGAACGCTGGCCGCTTGTCCTGAACGCTGGCCGCAGCCTGTGAACGCTGGCGGCTGTCCTGTGAACGCTGGCCGCTGGCCTGTGAACGCTGGCCGCAGGCCGTGACCTGTCCCAGCTGAGTATGAAAAATCGGCACGGTTGATGTCCACTCCGGGCACGTCCACCAAACCTCCTGAAGCTCTCTAGGGGGATGGTCCGGGCGGAGTATGAAAAATAGGCACGGTTGATGTCCACTCCGGGCACGGCCACCAAACCTCCTGAAGCTCTCTAAGGGGATGGCCCGGGCGGAGTATGAAAAATCGGCACGGTTGATGTCCACTCCGGGCACGGCCACGAAAGCTCGTTTTGCTCTTTAGGGGGAAGGTGATTGAGCTAGTGCCCCGCCCCGTCCGCGACCCGAGCAGGATGAACGATGGTGAGTGACACCCCGCCCCCGGCCCCGTGACCCCCCCGCGCGCATTATAATCTTTGACAGGGCGCAGGGCGCAGGGACGCAGGGGCGCGGGGGCGGACTTGACGGACTTGAGCGGACCTTGGGCGGACTGGGCGAAGGGAGGGTCGAGAGCTAGGCCCCGTGGCGTGCCGCGTGCCCCCATATTGGTGCCCCAAGTCCCGAACGTCGATGCCAAGGCATGCCCCCGAGTCCCGGGGAGCGGCCCCGTGCACGGCCGAGGCCTGCCCCCGCGTCCCGCACATCGGCCCCGGGGCATGCCCCCGTGCATCGCCTCTAGAACGCCCCCGAAGCAAGGCCAAGGCATGCCCCCCGAGTCCCGCCCATCGCCCCGTGGCAAGGCCAAGGCATGCCCCCGAGTCCCGCACATCGCCCCGGGCCGTGCCCCCGGGTCCCGAGGAACGCCCCCAAACGGCCCCGGTGCATGCCCAAGGCGTGCCCCCGCGTCCCGAGGATCGGCCCCGGTCCATGCCCAAGGCGTGCCCCCCGGGTCCCGAGGAAGGCCCCCGGAACGGCCCCGGTGCATGGCCACGGCATGCCCCCGAGTCCCGCACCTCGCCCCGGGGCGTGCCCCCGAGTCCCGAGGAACGCCCCGTTGCATGCCCAAGGCATGGCCCCGAGTCCCGCACGTCGCCCCGGAACGGCCCCGGGGCGCGGCCAAGGCATGGCCCGGAGTCCCGGGGAACGCCCTCAGAACGGCCCCGGTGCATGGCCCCGCGTCCCGCACATCGCCCCGAAACGGCCCCGGTGCATGCCCAGGCATGCCCCTGAGTCCCGAGGAAGGCCCCCACAACGGCCCCGGTGCATGGCCGAGGCATGCCCCCGGGTCCCGAGGACCGGCCCCGGGGGGCCCCGGGGCCTGCCCCCGGGTCCCGAGGGTCGGGCCCGGGGCATGCCCCCGAGAGCGTCCACGCACGCTGCCGGACGCCCACGGCAGCATCCATGCATGCCGGGCAGCGTACGGGCATGCTGTCGCTGGGTGCCGGGGGCTGCCGGGGGGTGCTGGATGCTGGCCGCAGGCTGTGAACGCTGGCCGCAGCCCTGTGATCGCTGGCCGCTTGTCCTGGACGCTGGCCGCAGCCTGTGAACGCTGGCCGCTTGTCCTGGACGCTGGCCGCAGGCTGGGAACGCTGGCCGCAGGCTGGGAACGCTGGCCGCAGCCCTGTGAACGCTGGCCGCAGCCCTGTGAACGCTGGCCGCTTGTCCTGGACGCTGGCCGCAGGCTGTGAACGCTGGCCGCAGGCTGTGAACGCTGGCCGCAGCCCTGTGAACGCTGGCCGCTTGGCCTGGACGCTGGCCGCAGGCTGTGAACGCTGGCCGCAGCCCTGTGAACGCTGGCCGCTTGTCCTGGACGCTGGCCGCAGGCTTTGAACGCTGGCCGCAGCCCTGTGAACGCTGGCCGCTTGTCCTGGACGCTGGCCGCAGGCCGTGAACGCTGGCCGCAGCCCTGTGAACGCTGGCCGCTTGTCCTGGACGCTGGCCGCATGCTGTGAAAGCTGGCCGCAGCCTGTGAACGCTGGCCGCAGCCCTGTGAACGCTGGCCGCTTGTCCTGGACGCTGGCCGCAGGCTGTGAACGCTGGCCGCAGCCCTGTGAACGCTGGCCGCTTGTCCTGGACGCTAGCCGCAGCCCTGTGAACGCTGGCCGCAGCTCCTGAACGCTGGCCGCAGCCTGTGAACGCTGGCCGCTTGTCGTGGACGCTGGGCGCAGCCCCTGGACGCTGGCCGCAGGGCCCTGAACGCTGGCCGCAGCCCCGCGAACGCCCGAACGCCGTCCCGAGAAAAAATCCCCGTATTTTTGTCGTGCGTTTTTCCCCAAATTTTGTCCACCCCTTCCCCACGATTTTTAGAGGATTTACAAGCTTTGTCCCGCATTTTTCTGATTTTCTCCGATTTTTAGGATTTTTTTTCGTTTTCGACTTTAAAAAATCATAAAAAATAGCTCGGGTGTCCGAAAAATTCCGAAAAAATATTTTTTAGTAATTTCACATCATGATCTTTCCAATGGTCCCATTGGTTGCTGCTGAAACATTCTAAATCTTCAAAAAAACCCCAGTATGATTTTTCGTCACAGTTGATGTCTACTGGGGGCAGAGCCAGTAGAGTTATAAGAGCTCTTTATAGGGGAGGTGCTTGGCAAGCAGCTGGGGCAGCAGCAGGGTCAGCGGCAGCCATCGCCCCTGCATGGCATGGCATGGCATGATGTCAAAGGCCTTGTTGCCATGGCTTCCTTGCACCGAACCTTGGCGGGCGGATGAGGGACCACCCCGGGGGGCGGGTTTTGCCTCGGGAAGCGTGACTAGCATGAAAATTGTTGGATATCGATCGATGGAGTGCGGGAATCGTTGCTATGCTAGTTCCTACCTTCCGAGGCACCGGTGGTGCTCCTGACGCCCGTCTTCGGTGGCATTCCCTAGGCTTTTAGGATGCCATCACGGGTGGGGGCCTTGCCCCCCCTCACCCGAGAACGGTGATCACCCCCACGTGGGAGAGCAGGGGTTTGATTGTCGCGTGAAATTCCCGCTTGCCACCGTCCCTTTCTTCTTGACCGGCCCCCTTGCTCCCTGACATCATTTATCGTGTCGACATTGCCCCGCCTGAGGAGCGGACGGCGGAGACGCTACTGCCCCCTTGTGGGATTTAAGCTGGGGAGTGTTGCCTTCCCACGTGTCCGGGTGGACCGTGCAAGCGCAGGTGAAAGGAGAGGCGACGCGGGATGGGGTGGACGCCCCGGTTGTGAGAAGCCGGTGATCGGTGAGTGAGGGCCTAGACGCTTGAGCTTGTAAGCCCCTCGCGCCCGTGAGGCACTGCCACGAACGGGGGGGAAGGCTTGTCTTGAGGAGCCGATACGTGCGACGACGGCGGGGTTGATCGCTCCGGTAGTGGAAGCCGACGATCGGTGAGTGAGGGCCTAGACGCTTGAGCTTGTAAGCCCCTCGCGCCCGTGAGCCCGAAGTACACGAACGGAGTGGGAGGCCCTTCCCGAGGAGCACTTCCTAGGGCGCGACATGAGGCCTGCGCGGGGCGGGGAGGGCCCTTTGCATCGGGATTTTCCGGTGGGGATGCCGGGCGACCCTCGTCCCTGTTCTTGACATGGCCCCTTGCTCCTTGACATTGCCTTTGTTTGGCTTGACGACCCACCTCCCCGTCCGGGGGGGACGGCGGACGCACTGGCTTGTGGGATTTAAGCGGGGGCGTGTTGCCTTCCACGTGCGGGCTGACCGTCGCAAGCGCGGTGACAGGAGAGGCGACGCGGGCTGGGCTGGACGCCCCGGTTGTGAGAAGCCTGTGATCGGTGAGTGAGGGCCTAGACGCTTGAGCTTGTAAGCCCCTCGCGCCCGTGAGGCACTGCCACGAACGGGGTGGAAGGATTGTCTTGAGGAGCCGATCCGTGCGACGACGGCGGGGTTGATCGCTCCGGTGGTGGAAGCCGACGATCGGTGAGTGAGGGCCTAGACGCTTGAGCTTGTAAGCCCCTCCGCGCCCGTGAGGCCGAAGTACTACGAACGGAGGAGGGGAGGCCCTTCACGAGGAGCAATTCCAGGCGCGACATGAGGCTGCGCGGGTGCGGGGAGTGCCCTTTGCTCGGGATTTATTGCCGGTGGGAATGCCGTTGTGCCGCGGGGTGGGGGGTCCCCTCCCCTCCTCAAAATCCAACCCGATTTCCTTCGAGCTCCCCCCGAAAACCCCTTGTTCACACCACCTTCCTTCCCCTCCCGAAAAACCCTTGTCCCCCCCAGCTTACTTCCCCCTCTCGCCCCACTCCACTTGAAAGCACCCTGACAACCCTCCCCTCGTCCCGAGGCGGACGCGCGGGCTGTGGGATTTACGCGGAGGCGTGTTGCCTACCACGTGCGGGCTGACTGTCGCAAGCGAGGTGACAGGTGAGGCGATGCGGGATGGGCCGGAAGCCCCGGTAGAGGAAGCCGACGATCGGTGAGTGAGGGCCTAGACGCTTGAGCTTGTAAGCCCCTCGCGCCCGTGAGGCCGAAGTACACGAAAGGGGTCGAAGGCTTGTCTCGAGGAGCCGATCCGTGTGACGACGGCGGGGGTGATCGCTCCGGTAGTGGACAGCCGATGATCCGGTGAGTGAGGGCCTATGACGCTTGAGCGTTAAGCCCCTCGCGCCCGTGAGGCCGAAGTACGGAACGGAGTGGGAGGCCCTTCCCGAGGAGCACTTCCGAGGGCGCGACATGAGGCCTGCGCGGGGCGGGGAATGCCCTTTGCGTCGGGATTTTGCCGGTGGTCGTGCCGAGGGGGTGACCTTTCCTCCTCAAAAGCCAACCCGATTTCCTTCGAGATCCGCCCGAAAACCCCGTGTTCACACCCACTTGAAAGCAGCCTGACAGCCCTCCACTCCAGAGCACCCTGACAACCCATTCCCCCATTTGCCGCCCCCTCCTTCCTCAAGTCCCTCGGTGCGAATATGTCGGTTGGCTACGGTTACCCTTCGCGTCCCGCGGTGCTCGTCGGGCTTCGCCTTGCTATTTTCGTTCGTCTATGT
>JAKOGI010004982.1:0-18031 GCA_029747015.1 Carnegiea gigantea | reverse complement strand
AAAATCAAGGAAGACAGTCTGAACAAACATAAATTACACTTCCAACATCTTTACACATCAAGGAAGATGCTAAAAGAAATCTTACATGCATCCCATACTCTGAAGCGTACATGGCACCACCGATGAAGGGAGTTCAAAGCCAATGACACAAAAAATCCTAATATCATACCGGGCGCCCGACTTTACAACCAAAAAAACAGAGAAAAAAGAAAACCTTCTGCAAACCTCGATTTATCTTAGCTAGGGTGCGGGTGCGGGTGCCGGTGTGGGTGCGGGTGCGGGTGCAAGTACTTCACTAAATTCTCTCTCATAGTGCTCCCTAATGCACTAACATGCCCACAGTACTGCTCGGAAGTTTCCTCTTATCTGGTCTCCACATGACCTTGCTGAGTATTCTCCAAGTTCCCTTCAAATGGGAAAATGCCTTAACTGCAAGTAATTTCACAGCCTCATGGGCAGCCATAAATTTTGAGAGGGTTTCTGAGAAGTCTTGACTTTCATATGGGGTTATGAGCCATGGAAGAAGTGGGTATTGACTCCCACCCACTATGTATTCTCTAATCTCTACCTCATCCACCTTCAAATGTTGATTCAATCTCTCTCCGCTTTCACATAGCTTATAAAACCCAGAACATTTCAACAATCTAGAAACCGTCATGGCCCCAGGCCAACCAGTGACAACATCAAGAAACCGCATCTCATGATCAAATATCCCTTGAAGCAACATGCTACAATTATTGGAATCATCACACCAATCATCAGAATTTTGAACAGCAGGAAGGGTCATGACTACATGGGTAGAATCAATAGCTCCACAACAATTAGGCAACCCATACAATTCTCGAAACTTCAATTTGATCTCCTCTAACCGGCCTTGATCAGGCCACTTAATGTGGCACCTAGCACGGTCCTCTAATGACTCGATGAACCTCCAAGTGACCTGAGACACAGTGGACTGACCAACCCCAAATGATGCACCCACTGAAACTTGTGAATCCCCAGACGCCAACCTCCTCATTGCAATTGCAACTTGCTTCTCAACACTAAGAAGCCTCCCCTCTATGTTGATTAGCCCTGAGGGAGGCCTCGATATCAAGTCCTCCCTCACAAGTGAGCATATATATTCAAATGTCTTTTTTGAAACCCTAAAGAAGTACTTGAAACCCTCCTCTTCATCACTAGGTATTGTCAAACCTGAAAAGTTTTAGAATTGCCACCAAAATTACTACAGTATGGAGACCCCATAAATCATAAATCAAAGACTTCACTGAATTGAATATAGTAGCCAATGTAGGAAAACAAACCCATCATTAACCCCATATGCAGATTCAAGATTTGTAGCTCGATGAGAATCAAATTTTCCAAATTGACAGATAGAGGCTCGGTTTATATCACCCAATTGCAGTTTGAAAACTGAATAACAGCAAGATTTGCTGGAAAAAAATTTAGAGGAAAAGGGGGGCAAGATTTATTCATACCTGGGGTGGAGGAGCTTTTGTGGCGGAAACTATCCCACCAATCGGATTCAATTGGTCTGGGTTCGATGGGAACTAAGTTAACACTCTTGCTCTTCTTCAATTTCTTCAAATCCTTCTTGAATTTCTTTGATTTTTTCTTCAGAGGAGCCATTACCCAGAAAATATCGAACACTTAGAAGCGGGAATTTCCACAGAAAATGCGAATTTGAGTGGCAAAGTTTTGATCTTTCAAACGAGAGGGAGAGACCAGTGCAGAGCGAGTGTGCTGCCCACAGGGAGAATGCTTCGAATTTCAGCCGGCAGTGCATAATAAAAGAGGGAAAGCTAAACATAAATATTCCCAAAGCCAGACTTATAAAAGACGAAACATTTATCACACAATGCTAGGAACTCATTGAGCGGAAAGGTTTGAGAGTCAAGATTTGATGTTGTTACTAAGAAGTTAAGGGATTGCTGATAAATTAACAAATTTAGGAGCTACTGAGGAATTAGACATTGTGTATTTGATTCTCCTTCCAAGAATGTTATGACTGTACTGAATGCATATATTGTGGGAGCTGCGCGGCCAAAAATTGAAGTAAAATATTATTTGTTTAGGGGTGTAAAAAAAAAAATGTCTAAGTCATCATACAAGCATGCAGACTTAACATGTCGAATAAGAGTTGGAGAAGATAGAGATAGCAAGCATGTAAGTCATGCTATTTCCCATCTTTTTCACATGGAGAAAAAGTTTTGAACTCAAAAGTGACCACGTTACAGACTAAAATCCCACTCTTGCATGCACTTCGGTTTTTAGCTTGGAGACGAAAACTCAAAATATTTTTGACAAAAGATAATCCAAAACATGTTTTTTCATGGAGCCAATACTGACGTTATGAACCACATATTTGCCAATGACTGCTTTTTGGGGACGGCCATATAAGTGACTAGGCTGAAGTTTGGGGTCAAAAGAGAGGTTGTTTTATGGTGTCCAAGAGTATATAGTCTGGGTTTTATGGCCCAAAATCTTGGGTTTTAGGTACGGTGGTGCCCATGATGTATAGGCACGGCGTGCGCGGGACACAGAAAATGACCGAAGAAAGAGCAGAGACAGAGAAGTGACACGTTGTGCCCGTGCCATGTGGCACGGTCGTGCCACATGGCACGACACGACCGTGCCAGGGGAAATTTTCTGCCGACTTAAAGTGGCGTCTAGGGTTGCGCTTTGGTGACGGTTTTTGGAAGGTGGTAGCTAGGGTTTTCAGGGGGAAACCCTACCTCACAGACCCTATATAAAGGGGGTCTAGGGCCTTGTTTCAAAACACTCCAGTATAGAAAACACATTGAGAGAGTGAGGTATTTGTGAGAGAATACAATTGAGAGTATTGTAATTCTGCTCTTAATCACTGAAGTGATTGTGGTGTACCACTCTGCTCATAGTGAAATTTGTCGGTGTGCTGTCGCCGTCCGTGGTTTTTTCCCACATTGGGTTTCCACGTAAAATTCCCTGTGTCCTTTATTCTTGTTTCTTTCATTGTTGCGTTGTGTTCTTGGTTGAATTCTGTTGCATTGTCACATCCTATTATCCCCTTTATTTCCTAACAAGTGGTATCAGAGCGAGGTTATAGGATGTCTTCAATCATGAAGGTGGACATACAGAAATTCGACGGGGAGATTAGCTTTAATCTCTGGAAGGTGCAGATGAGGGCGGTCCTCATCCAGCACGGGCTGTGGAAGGTCCTGCAGGGGCCTCACGTTAAACCCGCAGGCACAACGGATGAAAAGTGGGCTGAGGATCAGCAGAAAAAGGCGTGGGAAGTTGACAAATGAGGAATGGGAGGAACTGGAGCTGAAGGCAGTTTCAGCCATACAACTATATCTGGCACCTCACGTGCTCCGCGAGGTTCTTGATAAGGTAACTGCTGTTGACCTTTGGGCTAGGCTAGAAGAACTATATATGACAAAGAGTCTAGCCAATAAGATCAGGCTAAAAGAAAGGTTGTACACCTGTCGTATGGCTGAAGGTACGCCTGTCCAGAAACATCTGAATGATTTCAATTCAATTCTAGTTGATTTGGAAAGTCTGGATGTAAAAATTGATGATGAGGATAAAGCCATCTTGCTTGTTGTCTCACTACCCCCTTCATATAAACACTTTAAAGAAATCATGCTGTATAGTAACACGGATACTATATCGTTTGAAGATGTCAAGGCTAACCTTCTTTCAAAAGAAAAGTTTGACCATGACATTCATGCTGACCAGGGTGAAGGGCTGGCTGTTAGGGGTAGGACAACTGAGAAGAAGGGAAACGGTAATAGGAAGAGCCGTTCTAAATCAAGAAATCCTCATGCTAATAAAACCTGCCACTTTTGCAAAAAATTGGGTCACATAAAGGCTAATTGTTGGAAGCTAAAGAACAAGAATGAGGAAACGGGTAAAACTGCTACTGCTGACTGTGTGGTAGAGTCTGAGTCAGATGGGGATGTTCTGCTTGCTACTTCTTTAGCTACCACCTCTGGGAAAGGGGTGGATAACAATTGGGTCTTGGATTCTGGTTGCACATTCCACATGTGTCCTCATAGGGACTGGTTCGTTACTTATGAGTCTGTGGATTCTGGGGTGGTACTTATGGGCAATGATAGTGAATGCAAGGTTGCAGGGATAGGTACAGTTCAGATCAGAACCCATGATGGCACTATTAGAACATTGTCTAAAGTGCGTCATATTCCTGATATGACTCGTTGCTTGATTTCCTTGGGAACTCTTGAGTCTAATGGTTGCAGAATCGTCATGGAGAATGGAGCTCTAAAGGTGGCTAAAGGAGCCATGGTGATGATGAAGGGACTGAGGCAGGGCAGTCTCTACATCCTGCAGGGAGCCACAGTTACAGGAGCAGCTGCAGTAGGTACAGCAGATGAGACGATGTTATGGCACATGAGGCTGGGCCATATGAGTGAGAAAGGGATGACCATTCTGGGTAAGAAAGGTTGTCTTGGTAACGCTAGTACGGGTAAGTTGGATTTTTGTGATCACTGCGTATTTGGGAAACAGAAAAAGGTAAGTTTCTCAAAGGCTAGTCACCGTACTCAGGGGGTCCTGGACTACATCCATTCTGATTTGTGGGGTCCCTCTAAGGTACCTTCGATGGGAGGTAAGCGTTACATGTTAACATTTGTTGATGATTTCTCACGAAAAATTTGGGTGTATTTCTTGAGACAGAAAAACGAGACATTCTCAATGTTCAAGAAATTCAAGGCTCTGGTTGAGAACCAGACTGGCAAAAGGATCAAGAAACTCAGGACTGATAATGGCCTGGAGTTTGTTGAATCTGAGTTTGAAGAGTTCTGCACAGCAAACGGCATAGCCAGGCATAAAACCTTGGTCGGGAAACCACAACAGAATGGGGTCGCAGAACGAATTAACAGGACATTGTTAGAGAAAGCACGGTGTTTGCTTTCAACTGCTGGGCTTTGGGATCGCAAAGCGTTTTGGGCTGAGGCCATTTCTACGGCCTGCTACCTGGTGAATCGATCACCACACTCGTCCATCGAGTTTCAGATTCCAGAAGAAGTATGGTCAGATAATCCTGTTGACTACTCTAATCTCAGGGTATTTGGGTGTCCTGTGTATGCTCATGTAAATGAGGGAAAACTAGCACCTAGAGCAGTTAAATGTATGTTTTTGGGGTATGCTAGTGAATCTAAGGGATATCGTATGTGGTGTCCTGATTCTAAGAAAGTAATACAAAGTAGGGATGTTACTTTCAATGAGTCTGATATATTATCTTCTGGAAAGAATGCTGCTGTTCCTTCTACTGGTGCAGGAACTCAGCAAGACACCAGCATGGAGGTGGAGCTGGAGACTGCTACAGCTCAAGGTGGAGCTATGAGGGAAGTCCAGGTCACTGAGCCTGGGGCTATCAGCACTAATCAACCTCAGGAGGAGGTTGAGCACTCTATAGCACGTGATCGTCGTCGTAGGAAGATCAGGAGACCGGCCTGGTACAACGATGATGAAGGGCTGATAGCATTTGCACTTTCAGTTGCAGAGGAAGTGTCTGAAGGAACTGAGCCTTCAAATTATACTGAAGCCATCACATGCCCAAGTTCACCCAATTGGATTCAGGCTATGCAAGAAGAAATGGAAAGTCTGCAGAAAAAGGGGACTTGGGAGTTATGTAACTTGCCTAAAGGCCGATGGGCCTTAACTGCCAAATGGATATACAAGAAGAAGGAGGGCATTCCTGGGGTAGAGGATGCAAGGTGGAAAGCAAGGTTGGTTGTTCGTGGTTGCAACCAACGGGAAGGTATAGACTACAATGAGGTTTTCTCTCCTGTAGTCAGACACACCTCTATTCGATTATTGTTATCTATTGTGACATTGTTTAACTTGGAGTTGGAGCAGCTTGATGTAAAAACAGCCTTCCTACATGGTGAGCTGGAAGAGGAGATATATATGAAGCAACCTGAAGGGTTTGCTGTTCCTGATAAGGAACACATGGTATGTAAGTTGAAAAAGTCCTTGTATGGACTCAAGCAGGCTCCTAGGCAGTGGTATAAACGTTTTGACACGTTTATGATTGATAATGGTTACATACGTAGTAGATATGATAATTGTGTATACTTTAGACAATATGGTGATGGGTCCTTTATATATCTACTACTGTATGTTGATGACATGCTAATTGCATCTAAAGATAAAACCCTGATTAGCATGCTAAAATCTCAACTCAGTAAGGAATTCGAAATGAAAGACTTAGGTGCAGCTAAAAGGATACTGGGCATGGAGATTCACAGGGATCGAAAGGAGGAAAAATTATACTTGTCTCAAGAAAAATATCTTGAGAAGGTATTAAGCAAGTTCAATATGAGGGACTGGAAGGTAGTGTCTACCCCTCTTGCTGCACATTTTAAACTGTCTGCGGAATGCTGTCCGCAAACAGAAGAGGACATCGGTAGAATGTCCAATGTACCATACTCTAGTGCTGTAGGGAGTTTGATGTATGCCATGGTCTGTACCAGACCAGACTTATCACATGCTGTGAGTGTGGTAAGTAGATATATGCATAATCCTGGAAAGGACCACTGGGAGGGTGTAAAATGGATCCTACGGTATGTAAAGGGAACTGTGGGGAAAGGGCTGGTATTTGATAGAAACAAGGCTGCTACATCTGATGTAGTAGGGTATGTTGATTCTGATTATGCTGGTGATTTGGATAGGAGGAGGTCCATATCTGGGTACATCTTTACCATGTGTGGGGGCGCTATCTCTTTGAAAGCGTCTTTACAATCTATTGCAGCTCTGTCCACAACAGAAGCTGAGTATATTGCTGCCACTGAAGGGGTGAAGGAAGCTACCTGGTTAAGGGGACTGGTAATGGAGCTTGGAATACCACAATCTGCTACTGTGGTATATTCTGACAGTCAAAGTGCCATACATCTGACAAAGAATGATGCCTATCACTCGAAGACCAAGCATATCAGCGTCAAATATCATTATGTACGAGACACAGTTGCTGCAGGAGAAATAATGATGAAGAAAGTTCACACCTCAGAGAATCCTGCTGACATGCTTACAAAGCCACTACCTACAGCTAAGTTCGAGCATTGCTTGGACTTAGTGGGAGTTCACAGTCATTGAGAAGCCCTGCGGGGCATAGCCCCTTAGGGGGCATCACCCCTTGGGGTGTGACGACGACGACGGTAATTGAAGACTGGAGATTTTGGTCCAAGGTGGAGATTATTGGGTTTTATGGCCCAAAATCTCGGGTTTAGGCACGGGGTGACCATGCTGTATAGGCACGGGCGTGCCGCGACACAGAAGACCGAAGAACAGAGCAGACAGAGAAGTGACACGGTGTGCCTGTGCCATGTGGCACGACCGTGCCAGGGGAAATTTTCTGCCGCCTTAAAGTGGCGGCTAGGGTTGCGCTTTGGTGACGGTTTTTGGAAGGCGGCAGCTAGGATTTTCAGGGGGAAACCCTACCTCACAGACCCTATATAAAGAGGGTTTAGGGCCTTGTTTCAATATACTCCAGTATAGAAAACACATTGAGAGAGTGAGGTTATTTGTGAGAGAATACAATTGAGAGTATTGTAATTCTGCTCTTAATCACTGAAATGATTGTGGTGTACCACTCTACTCATAGTGAAATTTGTCGGTGTGCTGTCGCCGTCCGTGGTTTTTTCCCATATTGGGTTTCCACGTAAAATTCCCTGTGTCCTTTATTCTTGTTTCTTTCATTGTTGCGTTAAAGTCATACAAATACAATCCTTGAAGATGGAAAGTATAATGTTGGAATGTAAAAGTGAGGCTTATCCCACATCGATAAAATTAAAAGGCTTGAATATGTATATAAGTTTGTAAATTACTCTACCCCTTGCCAATCAATTTTGAGTTAAAACTTTATTTGACTTATATGCATTGCTCAATTCTATTAAAGTCCGACTAATATAAAATTTAACATATAATATGAGTTAAATGTAATTTAAGGAGAAATGCAACTCTTTTTCTCTTGAAAAAATGAATTAAAGGGGGAATCAATTTGCATAGCAAAGTATGTCAAGCAATAAGCGCCTTTTCATTTTCATCATTTTGCACCTATTAACTTCTTGTCAAACTTACTTCAACCTGCCATAACCTGCTCCAACTTGTCCAATCCGCTCTGAAATGTCCAAACAAAAAATAGAAGGTAGAAGTCTATTCGAGCGAGTAGAAGCCTTGTTTGGCTTCGCTCGATAAGCAACATAGAGCGCAAACATGAGCTGAGCTTTGACTAAACCGGATTTAACTGAGCCATGCTCAAACTTTGTCGAACCGTAACATTACTTTGTAATAAAGTAATATATAATTTTTATCGCCGTATATTTTAAAATATAATATACCACTAATAATTTGTAATTTAACTTTACTAGTTGATATGTATATTCCAACGTTAACAACATATATATATATAATATATATATATAGATAATTATATATATATATATATATATATATATATATATATACACATCCTCAATTATCAGACTTGTATTTTTCAAAAAAGGGATCATGGGCAACACTCCTTGAACCTGAAAATTGCGAACGTGGTCATCGATAATCCTCAATTAGAAGATGGTGCTGGGATGGTAATAAGATCAAGGATGCTAGTCATGCTTATGCAGGCCATAACGTTTACTAATGTATTACAATGGCATTCAGCTCTTCTCTCGCACTATTTTCATAAATTTATTATGAACTAATGTTATAAACATGTAAAATATTCTACACAATAATCATTGATAATCATAACATTCGAAGAATCACTACAAAAATGCTGCAAAACGCTCCAACCTGCTCTGACTTGCTCCAACTTGCTTCAGCTTGCTCCAATTGCTTCTATCTGCCAACGCAAGTAAAGCCTGCTCGAAACTGCTCCAACCTACTTCAATCTGCTCCAACATGCTAATAGCTCCTCCAAAACACTGAAAAACGAACATACCCAAAAGCTTTCAACTCACTTTTATCTAATTAAATAGATTAACAGTAATATAATGTTTGGTTAGATGTAATCAATATTGTAATGCAAACAAGTTTGTAATTGTATTTTCATTACTTTGTTTGGTTGTATGATAGTATTGCAATAAAATAACTATCAGGTAATTATGATTACCACAAATTAAGTAATCATGATTATATTATAAAGTTGATTGCATTACATTACTATTACATTACATCCAACCAGACATCACATAAGAGGTTATTAGTTCCACAAGTGATAACCAACTCTTACGATCAATCTTTTCAATCGTTTATTATGAAAAATCTTTTAGTCTTTCTAATCATGAAGCAGTCTTATGTCAACATCATTATGTAAAATTCTTACTACAATTTTCATAAAAACTTCATGATTCATAGAATACATACACTATTGCATGCTTCACAAATTAGCTTAGAATTACAGCACTGATTGATTTTGGAAGGCACAAAAAGCTTCCAAGAATCAAACCCTCTTCTTCCATGTACTTGACCGCGATTGGTGTTTAATACAAATTCTTCCTAACGGACATACTTAACTAATTAAACTAGCTCGAAAATTTATATAGGCATTTCATAATTTAGACATTGTTTGTTGAAGATGACTTTGGATTGTATGTGTGAAGCATGTATTTGCATGCTCCAGCTGCCTCTCCAACGGTCAAATATATCTATGCACCAATGTCAAGTATAAGAACTCCAGGCACAGTTTGAGCAGAAGGATATTGATCAACACTTCGATAACAAATTGACTTCGGCACATGTCCTAATAGATTTGTCCTGGGTCTAGCCACAAATAACAATACCCTTAAGATAGACAATGCAACCTGCATTTATACTAAACCTGTTAGATACAGCAAAACTTACTCGTGTACAAATACCGAACTCCAAAAAATAAAAATAAAAATAAAAATAAAAATGATTGCCACGTACCACAATGACTAAGCCAATTTCAACACTGCCAAAGACCACACCAATGTATGCACTTATGCAAATGATGAAGTCAAACTTGTCAATCTTCCACATGCATATGGATGGCCCCTTGGTAGTTGATGAGTCCGAGCATGGAGGCAATGATAATGGAAGAGAGGACCACAAGAGGGGTGTAGCAGAACAATGGTGTGAGAAATTGTAGTTCACGGCAGACCGCGAAAATGGACCTGAACATACATTATCAATTAGCACACAGTAAGATATATATTCATGAATATTTTTTTCTCGTTTGCTTTTTTGGTGAGTGTTTTATATTAATACATGGAATTCATGTACCTGTGGTACGATAGCAAGAGGTAAGGGATCCAGCAATGTTCATCATGCCAAAGGCAATCATTTCTTTGTTCCCATCAACGTTGTAATTCTTAAACATAGCAAAGCTCCTTCCCACTGCAATTCCTTCCAGCAATACAGTCACCATAGTAACTAACAGTACTTCAGTTTGCCATAATACAACAGCAATAACTCCTAGTGCAGGTCCCATTTTTACGGGATCTAGGCAGACCTACATGTATTTTGTCATAATAATATTATAAAATGAGTAAATTTGCATATATTTGAACCATTTACACTCTGTATATTCTGAATGGGGTTTCAAGGTAATGATTTGTGCTAGTCACTAAGTGATTGATTATCCACTAATTAGCAAACAATGTCTATAAATTAATTAATGTTATTAGTGCGATATTGAAGAATAGAATCTCATGCAACACTGTATTTCATATTTAAATTAAAAATTAAGGGAAAAGATTTAAGAAACTTACAGTAATAGCAATAATACCAGCAGTAACAATGCCAGTTTTAACAGCAATTGGGAAATAAGGAGAGTTGAATGCGAAGTCCTCAAAGGATGGTGGATTCAGCCCCTTCTTCAAGTGCCCAATCTGTAATTTAACAAACATACAACAAATTAAGCGAGATACTAAATGATGTTTGAGAACGTCAATGAGATAAATTTCCTTTTTTTTTTTTTGGCTTTCAATGAATATGAGGGTGAGTGGTGATTGGTAATTCACATAGAAATAGTTTTGATAAAAGTTATTATTAAATAAATTATTAGTTATCCTAGAATAAAAAGCCGTTGTAAGGTAAATTACTCATCATCTCAGTCTTTAAAAAGTCATCTCCAGAAAAGTATCGTCACGCGAAAGAGGACACGCTAAGTATAACCAATCATGACTATTACTATGGGCCCAATCTTGCTTTTCTCCAAATGAAGATTTCAGCCCATAGTGAGTTGGACTCACTGGTCAACCCAATATTCTCGTTGTCCTTGATATGATAGAATGCAATCCACATGTGGGTGTGGCTCACATTTAGACCACGCACATGGAACTGATTGTATATGTGTTGGTCCAACCTCCCACTATCCGTGGGTAAACAGCATATTGGCTTTTGCTGCCATGTATTAGTTTCTTAACACTATAAGAATTATTATTTTACGAATGATAAATTAAGCGAATGTATTCGTGGGTAAATTTTAAAACTTGGAAGAGTGATAAACTTAATTTTTATCAAAAGGTACAACTTGATATGAGAGCATACATGGGGCAAAACAATAATAAGCGAATGTATTGTAGGAATGATAAATCATACTAGACTGTTATTCTCCTTTGGCTCTACACATATAACATAATCATACATATCTTACATCATATCAAGCAACAAAAAATAATAACGGACAAACTAATACCTTGAAATCTATTGAGGATACTTTTGCTTTGCATGATTAGGAAACAGGAGTTGAATTAAGGGTTTGTTCTTTTTAATTTATCGAAAGTAATTATAATCAATATTTGTTCTTTTCAATTTATCATAAGTAATTATTATCAATATCCAACACTGGCATTCAACAGAGAAGTGCAAAGCTATTGTGTAGTTGAGGAGGCAGTCGCTCTTGATATATAATCTTTCCTTTGCCTTCAAAAACGTCATGTCTGAGAAAGCAAGACAAGTTATAGGGTTACTGAGAGTGTAGACCAGCTTGGCTATGACAATGGTCTCCTTTTGGGGAAAATGGGACTTACAGAGAGCAAGTTGGAAGAGATCCTAGCCAAAAACATCAGTCTTGAGGCATTATCGAAAGAGGCAGAGAATGAACTCTGCAGACTGAGAGTTGCAAATGATAAGTTGAAGGTTGAAATGGCTAATGAAAAAGAAACATTGTGGATGAAAGAAATGAGGCTATCAGAAGCAGAGGCAACAAAAGTTCTTCAGCAGAATGAGATACTTGAACTGTCAGAGATAATTCAGCATCTAGAGTCTCAGATTTCGAGGATTAGCAAGGAATATGAAGAAGCTGAAGCAAGAGTAGGGGCTCTAAGCTCAGAACTGCAGCAAGAAAAAGATGCAACTGAGCTTTGGGAGACTCTGGCTTGTACATTCTTCACTGAGCTTCAGAGCGCCTGTGTACGGGGAGCACTGATTAAAGAGAAGTTTTATGAGCTTATCAAGGACTATGAGATCCTCGAGGAGGAAAGTTGTTCCAAGGGCACAGATATTGTTCAGTTGCAAGTACAAGTGTCAGGGTCTTGGAAGGTGAAAATTTGGAAATAAAGGCTCAGTTGGCTGCAGATTTCTCTGCCATCATGTCTCTTCTGGATTCTGTGGCATCTCTGGAAAAGCATACTACTTTGCAGAGAAAGCTTGGCGAATCTGATGAGGAGAAATAGGTATTGCATGTTTCTCTTATAGCAAGTTTGTTTCTCTACGCCCCCTTCTTGTTTTGGGTGAAGAATTCAAACGCTGTGGTAGAAGCATTCAAATGCTGGTATTGAAATTCTTTTGTCACAAACTTAGAGATTGTTATGTGAATTGAGTAGTCCCAACAAGGAAAATTACACATTATTTGGAAGTGAAGGTGGTGCTTTTGACTGAAGTTATTTTATTGCTTGTTCAATCTTATACATGGAGAATTTCAGATCTACATCTACTCATGATCTCCCTTGCTGCCTTTCTTTAAAAAAAAAAAAAAAAAACTTTTGTGCAGGTGAAATTATGTGTCTTGTGTTATCGTTATTCATATTTATCCTTATTATATTCCTTTGTTTTTTCATTGTTTTTTCTTTTAGTTGCTGCTTTTTGCCAGTTGAATTGGTGTGCAGCTGAGAACAATAAAGATATCATATTGCGATACCCAGCATCATTGATTGCTAAATGTGTTATATTGGAGTAATTTCCATACAGATAAAGAGTACATGACTCATTCATTTATCATGCTTCCCCTTCATGTACTAGTTTTGGCTGTCTTCAATATCGTTTTGTTATCTGCTGCCGGTTTAAGCATTTAACCAAGTCTGGTTGAAACCAGGATACTCACTTCCTAAGTCCTGCAAATTAAAGAGAGATCCTACATTGTCTCTGAGATAATAATAATATTCATGCTTATGTTCTTGGTTCTTCCAGGATGTGCTGCAGGCCCAAACCATGAAGGAAGAGAAAGGTGCAGCTGCGACCCAGTTCGGTGGTCTTGTTGACTTACAGGATGTCCCATGAAGAATTCGAGCTGTAGAAAAAGCAGTTATAGAACTGAAGCAGCATGCAGAAGAGCAACATTCGAGTCTACGCTCTGACCTGGACTCGGCAATTAGACAATTACGACTCTTAAAATCTCAAAGCAGCTCACGTCATGGGAGCAGGAGATTCAGCAAGCGCTTTGTGTTAAATCCTGAGGAAGTCGTCGACAACATGCCCAAGGATGTCCCTGAACCAGGGGACAAGCGCCTGATGAAAGACATCGTGCTGGATCAGGCATCGGACCGCTCAGCTGATGGTAAGAAAAGCAGAAGAAAAGCGTCGTCCAATGATCAGACTTTTGAGTATTGGGAAACCATAGACCATCAAAGAGGAAGCATCGACGTCACAGTTGGCAAGCCTGGAAAGCCCTCTGACCTTGAGGATCGAAGAGAGAATCTCTCGCCCTTCTTTGGAATTGACAGTTGAGAAAGAACTTTTGTTTGTGGAAGAAGAACAGGAGAGTTTGGAGAGATTCCCTCAACCCCATCACGAAGATGATGATAACAAGAAGATGTTTCTAGAAAGGCTGGCTTCTGATGTTCAGAAGCTGAAAAACCTTTAAACAACAGTGCAAGATCTCAAAGGGAAGCTTAAAAATGCCCTAGCAAAGAAAAGAGCGCTGAATGTGTTGGTATTAAAGATCAGCTGGAAGAAACAGAGGAAACAATCCAAAAGCTGTCTGATTATGGCAAGAAACTGAATAAGAAGATCAAAAAGTCGGCATCTTTTGATGCAGCATCTACAGCTGATTCAGTATCCGATGGAGGGAGCGGAAGGAGGCGGCGATGCTCAGAACAAGCACGAAGGATGTCAGAGGAGATAGGGAGGTTGCAGCTAGATGTGCAGAAGATGCATTTTGTACTGATGAAGCTTGATAAGAACAAAGTAGGTCAAAGTGGGACTGGGGTGCCCGAGTGGAACACCCGGGTCCTCCTCCGGGACTACCTTTACGGCCATGGTTTTTGGACCCCTCGCAAGCGGATCAAGATCCAATTTTGCGGATGCGTGCGGCCTTCTTCCATGGACGATTGAGTTTGGTAAATATCTATTCTATCACGATTCCAACTGAGCAGTTAGATGGAATTCATATATTCTTTTTTCTATCCTTTAGGATTTCTTGAGGTGATGTATAATGTATTCCCTTGTTTTTGTGGGATTCATTATTGAAGAGACCTGGAGAGGGAGGGCTTATTCTTATTATTATAACTATAAACAAGAGGTTAATAAGGAGGACAACAATTGTTTGTTATTAAATTGACCTTAATTTGTAAATTTTCAAAGATGCTTCTCATTACAAATCATAAAGAAAAATCAAGCAAATCGGTCTGAACCAAGATAGGTTAGATCGAGCGTTTGTAATGCCTTCACACATCATGCATGATGCACATTGTATTGAGAGTGAACTGGCATCTCATATCCATAGTTTCCGTGAAACCCAACAAAGACGTTCAAATTCAATGTGATATTATAACGAGTGCAAAACTAAAAAATGAAAATAGAAGTACAGAAATAGGACAAAATTCGAGTATCTGGTTAAACAAGATTTTATTCACGCTAATTTATCATTCCTGATGCCTTGCAAATACACAACCAACAGTAGCAAATACATATGTACAAGATAAGCAAAAATTCATTCTATGCTAAGATACACTTGTATATGGAATCAAACACATTGCCATGGTGTTCCTCTTGGTGCTCTTTGCAATCTTGTCCTCGGCCTCCTCTTCATCCTTCCGAAAGTCTCCACGAACCATTCGTGTTTCTTTTCAGTAATGTTTTTCCCAATAGCACATCCAACAATGAATCTACTGACAAAACCCAAAGGTCTGATGACCCAATCGATCACTTTGGAGTCCTTTTCCACATTGTTTTATTCCAACCAGTGGCAATTCATGTGTATTTCCACACTTCTTGGACAATGGACTTCCGTGTAATCTTGGATTCCCATCAGAAGTGCTCTTATCAAAAGCATCAAATTGCATTCCTTCTGGTATGTGGCTGCCAATCGATTGTGGGATATATTAAAGACCTCAAGAAATGTTAAAGTTTGTCAGCCCCTGAGGGATCCCTCCTGAAAGCATATTCATAGAGTTCCACATCCATAGCCAGGTACTCATTACTTCTAAGGATTCAAGTCCGAAATTTTAGACAAGGATGATAGTAAGGTTATTGTTGGACAGGTTGAGTGCTTGAAGCCCCCTGAATTCACCAATGAAGTCCGGAATCCTACCTGTGAAGTTATTATTGCTTGAGAAATCGATGACCCCCAAGAGTCAATATCTGTGTACAAAATGTTGTCTTTAATTACTAACGATGATGTAATTCTTGTGCTCCTGGTATGCCAAATCTGAAATTAGTTGGCACCAATATAAAATTTGCGTGAGAGGTCAACGATGT
Organism: Carnegiea gigantea; assembly: GCA_029747015.1. Classification (NCBI taxonomy): domain Eukaryota; kingdom Viridiplantae; phylum Streptophyta; class Magnoliopsida; order Caryophyllales; family Cactaceae; genus Carnegiea; species Carnegiea gigantea. The sequence goes on along the minus strand of JAKOGI010004982.1, from coordinate 2,149 downwards.
TCAGGGATTGGACATCACCCGCCGCTAATGATATGCCTATTATCCGGCCATGAAAATTGTTGTGTCGCAGAATAAGAATCTGCTAGTTTGGAAGACTTCCGAGCCATGATGGAAAGTATCTTTCACATGATTTTGGCCAATGTCAAGTACCTTAAGCATAATACAGTTGATCAACAATCTAGGAATACTACCTTCTGGCTTATTTTAGCTGAGGTTAATCACCTTTAACTTAACAAGATTTGGGGTATGAACAGGGAATGATCCCGTGGAAGTTGTTGCCTCGGAGATTCAGATTCACTGATGCAGTCAGGAATTTGACCACCTAAGTTGTTGTCAGATACATTGAGGTAATTCAGATAACTTGCGCGACAAAGTTGCTAAGGAGTGGCTCCTACCATTTGATTCTAGGAGACATCATTGGTTTTCGTGGGAGAAACTCTAGAGGTTGTTCAAACCTGGTTAGTAAGTTCTGAGACAGGTGTGGGCTCTCTCTGGTGATGTTCACTAGCCACGGAAGTATTTTGCCATGAATTCTATTGTAGCTTAGGTCTAAAACATTCAGTTCATCTTGAACGTGTAAAATTTGTGGGAACTCGGTCAAATTGCATAAGTTGAGGTCTAAGAAATTGGACTGTGGTTGTGATCTGTTGGTAGTAGCTTTGTCAGGAAATGCCATATTGACACCACTTAACCCCAACCGTGCATTCGAAAAATGGGTCGAAGTTGCCATATAAGTTACCATTGCCAGAACGATCCAAGTGGACAAGTTGCACAAGTTGGGAGATCTCTTGTGGTATGAGACCCTTCAAGTGATTATTTCCCCTCCCCCCCCCCCCCAAAAAAAAAAAAAAAACTTTAGTTGGGTGAACTAAAGTGGGATTTGACTTATTAGTTGATTTGCCCCAAGTTCTAATTCTTCAAGCCTTGTTAATTTCGTAATAAAAGATGGGATCTTGGTGGTGAAATTCATGCAGAAGAGGCGGAGAGAAGTGAGTTTCTTTAGCTTAGACAACGAGGAATACAATTTTTCAGCGCTAACTGCATTGAGATCTGAAAGAGCTAGGTCTTCAAGTTGTGTTAAATTTGTGAGAGAGGAGGGAAGCTGAACACTAAGTACTGAATAAGAGAGGTCAGCGCTTCTCAAGTGGGTAAGCTGGCCGAGTTCAGAAGTGATCAGAGAATAAGTGAAGTGATTACCAGCAAGGCTAAGCTCTTGGTGATGGGTAAGCCTAAAAAGGGTGTTCTTTAATTCAATCCAAAGTTATTGAGACATCAAAACAGAAACTCAATACGACACTACCTAGTTCTAACCCGAGGCTAATATCAGTGAGGACTATTGAAATGAGAATACATCATGTTGTTTGTCTTGGGTAGATTTTGGTTAGTTACAAAATGTATGCAAAATTAAATGGGTTATTAAATAGGTCGATGTAAACAAACCTGTCTATGAATACCAAGAGAAACAAATTACTGAACATTATAACAAAGTATCTAGCTAGTGCTGCATTGAATTCAAAGACTCTATTTAGGTAAAAGTATGCAGTTCTTTTGTGAAGTGAGGGAGAGTGCATTCTTAATTCTTATAAAATTCCTAGAGAAGGAGGGTGCATTCTTATTATTACACCTATAAACAAGAGCATAATAAAGATGACGTCGATTATTTGTTATTACAATGGTGTTAATTTGCAAATTTATATTTTAAAGACAATTCTCATTATAATTCATTAAGAAAAATCAAGAAAATTGGTCTTAACCAAGAGAGATTATAATGAATGTTAACTAGAAAATACAATAAGAGTATAAGACAGGATAAGAGTAGAGAAACTGGATCAAACTAGATTTTGTCTATGCTAATCATCGTCCATTACGACTCACTCGTCAGGTGGTTAGAGACTTTTACACAATGGCATACAACTTTTAAACTTCCAAAGATCTACTACATCAGTTACTATGTGCAAATATAGCATAAAAGTAATCTATGTGTACATTAGGCTACAAGCTCAGCAGTTTTGAAGCCATTATAGGAAAACATACAACATTGAACATTCTTTACAAACCATATGCAATAATAAAACCTTAGACGCGGCCACACACACCAACCACCCAAAAAAAAAAAAAAAAAAAAAAAAAAAAAAAAAAAACAAAAAAA
>JAKOGI010004981.1:0-18040 GCA_029747015.1 Carnegiea gigantea | reverse complement strand
ACCCATCCACTTACATGCCCATGGAAGAAAGTATCTCCGTTAAGCTCACGGGTTCATTCCCTTCCACCCCACAAAAAGAACCAACCCCACAAATGATCTTCCCCCCACAACCTAGGAGGTGTCTCAAGTGCCAAGGGCTTGGACACTTATCCACGGATTGCCCAAATAACGAGGTCATTACCTTGGAAAAAAGGAAAGCCGTGGAAGAAGAGAACGATCAGGAGGAAAGCCTTGAAGAAGAAATTGAACTCAAGGTTGAAAAAGAAGAAATACTTCACTTAGAGAAGGTTCTCAAAAGCCAAACAAAGGATGGAAAGAGATCCTTGTTGAGGTATAAAAGCTTCAAGCCTAGTTGACTACCTTGTTTTTGGTGACTTGTGGGATGCAGAGACCCATTGACTTGAGACCCAAAGATCCGAGTTGAAGCAAGAAGAGATTGTGCAAGAAATCGAGCAATCCTTCACGACATAAGGGTGGCCAAGAAGATAATGAGGTGAATTTGAGCATAACCCATATTGTGAGCGTGACTCCTTTCTTGAGAAGCTTGCTAACCCATTGAGTTTGAGGACAAACTCAAAACCCCCCGGGGAGTATGATGCATATTCCCATATGCATCATTTTTATTTTTATTTTTATTTAAGGTCAACTTCAAAGAAGAAAAGGGTCAAAGAAGATCATGCTTGGAAATGTGCCTATTTGGTCTTCTTAAGTGAGTTCAAGGACTTTAGACAACCATGAAGAAGTCAAGAAGTTGGCAAAATTTTGCCGGAAATTGGGTTCCTACCCGAAGAGGGTAGTTGCGCCTTCATCCAGAAAATTTCCCGCTTTTTGTTTGGTGCACTTTGGCATACCTAAGTGTCCCACAATTTTAGGCTCCACCATGGTTTTGAAGTTTAAGATTTTCAGCTTTCCAAAATAAGCCCAAGTTTTTTTAATTTGGACATCATTTGATTGGGCAAAATATCACTCAAAGATACGTTATGCTGATCCAGTCCAGTCTGAGATAGGTGCATTGTTTGGGCCATAACTTTTGAACCGCTTATCCAAATTGAGCAAATGAGCCCATTCTGGAAAACAGACTTCCAGGGCTTTCTAACAAGCCCAAGAACGCGTGATTTGGCCGAGTATTCGGGAAGTTATGCTCTGTTGAAGTTGAGGAGTTGGCAAGGAGTAATGCTGGAATATGAAGAGTATCGGTTACATATACTTGTGGTGCTGATATTGTGACACGTTTAGATGCTTCTAGATTGATGTAATCAGCCGCAAAATCCTAGAATATTCCTTGTAACCTCCCCCACCCCTTTTATGATGAGTCTTTTCATTTTTCTTAGACTTTTCATTAGCTAGGTTTAATTGTTAGGAGTTATTTGAGTCCTTTGATTGTCTTTTGCTGAGTCTATAAAAAGGGGAGGGGCGTGTGAAGCTATTCATTCAGCATTGTAAGAAATTTCAAAGCAATACAAGTACTTTGAGTGTGTTTCTCAAAAGTGCAACTAAATTACTAGTTCTATATCTTGAATTGTGGCAAATTCAAGTGGTGTTCTAGGTTCTCTTCCTTTTCCAATTGGAGTGATTCCTTGGTTAAGACAAGGGAATTAGCCCAAGGTCAAGTCATTGAGTGGCTCCGTGAAGGATTATCTCAATTACAAGATCTTGTTCTATCCCTTTTTCTTGTGTAGTGAAATTCTTCATCCATCTCATCCATCTGTTCATTTCCTTCCCAAATTGGCTATTTAGTTGGAGTTTGATTTGGTTCCACTTGCCACCCACATATACAATCATTAATGCCATTCGCGGCTTACTAATGCCCGAGCACTTTTATGGAGACTCATGAACCAAGTTCTCAAGCCCCTCATTGGAGCTTGTGTTGTTGTTTACTTTGATGGTATCTTGGTCTATAGCAAGACCGAGGAGGAGCATGCCAAGCATTTGCAAAAAGTTTTGGAGATTCTTTCTCAAGAACAACTTTATGGCAATATGGAGAAATGCTTTTTCTTCACTCCTCAAGTGGTATTCTTGGGTTTCATTGTTTGCGCCCAAGGCCTCCAAGTTGATGAAAGCAAGATCAAGGCTATTCAAGAGTGGCCAACTCCTACATCCATCACTCAAGTAAGGAGTTTTCATGGCCTAGCCTTATTCTACCGGAGGTTCATTAGAAATTTCAGCACAATTATGGCTCTTATGACCGAGGTAATTAAAGGCAAAGAGTTTTCATGGAACGAGCAAGCACAACAAGCCTTTGAAGAGATCAAGAAGAAGCTCACTAGTTACCCCGTTCTAGCCTTGCCCGACTTTACCAAAGTCTTTGAAGTAGAGTGTGATGCATCCGGGGTAGGAATTGGAGCTGTCCTATCTCAAGAGAAGAGACCTATTGCCTTTTTCAGTGAGAAGCTCAACGATGCCAAGAAGAAGTACTCCACCTATGACAAGGAGTTTTATGCAATCATTAGAGCATTGGAGCATTGGCGTCATTACTTAGTTGGAGGTGAGTTCATCCTTTATTCCGACCATGAAGCTCTCAAATACATCCAAGGACAACACAAGCTCAACCCTAGACATGCTAAATGGGTAGAGTATCTTCAGTCCTTCCACTTCACTATCCAACATAAGGCGGGAACTCTCAACAAAGGAGCTGATGCATTATCAAGAAGGGACTTATTACTCTCTACTTTGAGTACTAAAGTACTTGGATTTGAAGTTGTTAAAGATTTGTACCCAAAAGATGATGATTTCAAGGACATTTTTGAGAAGTGTCTTAAACACCCGCATGGGTTGTTCCACTTAGAAGATGGGTTCCTATTCAAAGGTTCACGCCTTTGTATACCTCAATGTAGATTTCGTGAACTACTTATCAAAGAGCTACATGGAGGAGCCCTAGCTGGCCATTTTGGTGTCGAGAAGACTAGATCGATGTTGAAGGAACACTACTATTGGCCTAAGATGTCAAGAGATGTAGAGCATTTCATCAAAAGATGTTCTACTTGTCAAATGGCTATAAGAGCCATTCCTTGTCCCAAGGATTGTATTCTCCACTTCCCATTCCTCAAGCCCCTTGGGAAGATATTAGCTTGGATTTCATCACGGGTTTGCCTAGAACCCAAACAAACAAAGACTCCATTATGGTGGTTGTGGATCGATTCTCCAAGATGGCGCATTTCATCCCTTGCCACACCACTAATGATGCTACTCAAGTGGCTAGTCTTTATTTCAAGGAGATTGTGAGACTACATGGCATTCCAAAGAGCATTGTATCCGATCGTGACTCCAAGTTTCTTAGTCATTTTTGGCTAACTCTATGGCGCAAATTGGGTACTAAACTCAAGTTTAGCACTACTTGTCATCCCCAAACTGATGGACAAACTGAAGTCACCAATAGGACTTTGGGTACCTTACTTCGAGTCCTAGTGAAGAAGCATTTGAAGAATTGGGATGAGTTGTTACCACATGCCGAGTTTGCATTCAATCGAGTGCCTAGCAAGTCCACCCAACTCTCTCCATTTCAAGTTGTCTATGGCTACAATTCCAAGAGTCCCTTGGAACTTGTTCCCATTCCAACTCCCACAAAATTTAGTTGGGAAGCTGAAAAAAGAGCCAAGGAGATCCAAGATCTTCATGTAAGAGTTAGAGATAACATTGCCAAGGCCAATGAAAGAGCCATGCAAAGCGCCAACAAGCATCGCAAGGAGGTACATTTTCAGCCAGGAGATTTGGTATGGATTCACATGAGGAAGGAGCATTTCCCTTCAAAGAGAAAATCTAAGTTGATGCCACGTTCCGATGGTCCATTTGAAATCCTTGAGAAGGTTGGGCCCAATGCATACAAGGTTGATCTACCTGGAGATTATAGAGTTTCGGCTACCTTCAATGTCTCCGATCTTAGCCCCTATTTCGATGACGAGCACCTTCCTAGTTTGAGGGCAAACTTTCACTTACCCGGGGGGAATGATGGAGACCATCATGAGAAGCCCAAGGACCATCAAGCTCAGCCCAAGGAGAACTCACTCAAGCTTCAAGAAGTCAAAGAAGTTGCAAAACGTTGCCGGAAATTGGTGTTCATGCCCGAAGAGGTAATGCCGCCTTCATCCCGAAATTTCCCCATTTTTTGTGTGCACTTTTGGCCTAACTAAAGAGGTCCCACAACTTAAGGCTCCACATGGTTTTGAAGTTTAAGATCTCAGCTTTCAAACAAGCCCAATTATGTTTAAGTTGGACGTCGTTTGGTTGGGCTAAATATTACTCAAAGAAGACATGTCCTGTTCCAGTCCAGTTCTGATATAGGTGTAATATTCGGGCCATAACTTTTTATCTACTTATCTAAATTGAGCAAATGATCCCATTCGGGAAAATGGATTTCCAGGGCTTTCCAGCAAGCCCAAAATCACCTTATTTGGACTTGTGAGCTGAGAGAAATGCTCAGTTGAAGTGAAGGCTGCCGCATGGAGTTAATGCTGGGCAAGTGAAGAGACATAGGTTACATGACATCACCTTGCTGACATCATGCACGACTTGGATGAATTTCTTCAGCTGATAGGAAGTCTAGAATGTTCATTGTAACCTCCCCCATTCCTTTAAGTTGTGTCTTTTTATTTTTCCTAAGTCTTTTCAATATTCTAGCTTTAAATTGCTAGGAGTTTGTGTCTTTTGCTTGTCTTGTTGTTGCCTATATATAGTGGGGGTGTGAAGTGTTTCTCAATTCAGAGTTGTAAGATTTTCCAAGAGTAGTACAAACACCTTGAGAGTGATTCTCATTTGTGTCCAAGAAAAAATCCCTAGTTCTATATCTTGAATTTTGGCAAGTTCAAGTGGTGTTCTAGGTTCTCTTTTCTTTTCAATTAGAGTGATTCCTTGGTGAATGCGAGAGGATTTGCCCAAGATCAAGTCCTTGAGTGGCTCCGCGAAGGATTATCTTAAGTGCAAGGTCTTGTTTATCCTTTGTTCTTTTTTGTTATTATTTTCATTCCATCTCAATCAACCTTCAATTTTCTCTTTACTTTGGTTCAATTCTTATTTGGGTTTATTTGAGTTTGATTTGGTTCACTTACCACCCACATATACATCAACTTTGTAGGAGAGGCCATGACCGAATGGCTTCTAGCTTGCTTTCATCCACCTTTATACCTTCACCAGAAGCAATGTAACCTAAGAATGTTACTCATGATTGAAAAAGGTACGTTTCTTAAGGTTACCATACAACCTTTCTTATTCAAGAACAAGCATAATTTGATTGAGATGCTCTTAATGCTCTTGCTCACTCTTAGAATAGATCAAAATGTCATCGAAGTAAACTACCATAAACTTTCCAATGTAAGGCCTGAATACTTATTTCATTAGCCTTATGAATGCATTAGGGGCAACGGAGCGATGAAAGGGCATGACAAGCCATTCATACAACCCTCCTTTAGTCTTGAAAGCCGTTTTCCATTCATCCCCCTCACGGATTCTGATTTGGTAGTATCCACTTTAAAGGTTGATCTTTGAAAACACTTTTGAGCCATGTAACTCATCTAGCATGTCTTTAAGTCTAGGTATGGGATACCTATATTTGACTGTGATTTTGTTCATGGCTCTGCTATCCACGTACAAACGCTGAGTGCCATCCTTCTTAGGAACTAATAAGGCAGGCATGACACAAGGGCTTAGGGACCCACGTATTAGCCCCTTGGAAATTAGTTCTTCTACTTGCCTTTGAATCTCCATAGTTTCTTTAGGATTCATCCTATATGCTGGCTTATTTAGAAGGATAGAACCTAGAATAAGGTCTATATGGTGCTAGATATCCCTCTTAGGAGGCAAACCTGTAGGTATCTCCTCTGAAAGCAAGTGATAGAATTAGTGTATTAAGGACTTAGCAATGGGGTGGTCTGAGAGGGGAGTTTCTGGTTCCTCTTGAACGTTTAAGATCCATTCTTTTAAAGCCTTAAACTCATGGTATGAGACCTTCAAGAGAGGTTCACTAAATGTTAGTAAATAATCAGAATGCTCAAGCTTCTTTTGAGGCTTGCTTTTGTGGAGCTCAGATGGTGATAAAGGAATAAGGGTAACCTTCTTTCCTCCTTTAGTAAAGGAGTACATACTCAAGAATCCATCATGCATCACCCTCCTGTCATACATCCATGGCCTACCTAATAAGACATGGCATACATCTATGGGGATAATGATGTAATGCTCAAGGAAAAACACTCACACTCAAGGGATTGCAAATGAACTAGCTAAGAGCTTATGGTTCTTTACTTGAACTCACTTGAATCTGAAACTGAAAGTGAGCTTAAAGATAGTTCTAAACCCAAAACTTGGATACAAAAACACCACCAAGATCAAATTTAGGGCCCTTAAATTATGATTAAGATACAGAAACACCACTTAATCAAGTCCAAGACTACACTTAAACACCACTCGAATCGGCCTAGTTAGAGATAAGCAAGTTTATTATTTTAAGTACGAAAGGAGCGATGCTCTCAATCTGATTTTAGTTTTGATATTCAAAGTTATGCCTTACAAAATGAGCCACCAAAGGCCTTATACGCACGGCCTAGGCAGCAAGAGGGGATGGGAAGTTTCCTTCCTAGGAAGGAAGTCACTTAGAGCATGCTTAGGATGCGCTTAAGCTAATCTAGCTACAAAGTGTGATTAACTTAAAATAATTACATTCTAGTCATTAAGGAAAGCAAAACAAATGATCATACTTAACATTAATACACTTAATTAGCTTAATACATCAGCTTTAGTAGTGAGAAGGGGAGGAAAATTAGCCGTAAATTAGTTGCAAAATCAGGATTTGCACGGTTTGAAAGATCATGATGATTAAGGCACTTAATGACGTCAAAATCAAGATTTCCAAAAAGGGGGGTTTTAGACATCTTGAGGTTTCCCCCTGAAGGAAACCCCAGATTAGTCATCAAAAAGCAGTGGCCCAATAGCATGAAAGATCAGCCTGCATACGCCACCTAGGCAGCCGTTTTCTTAGCCTAGGAGTTTTCCCTCTTAGGTGGGTTTTCTCCTTCAAGGTGTGTGTGTGTTTGGCTGGGAGCTTGAGCTGACTCACTAAGTGACTCATGAAGGAGTAAGTGCCATGTGGAAGAGGAAGATTCATCCGTTTTGCAAGCATTCATTTGTCCACTTCAGCCTGAGGTGTCACACATGCATTCCTCTTTTACTTTTGAGGTGGCAGCCATGTGTTCTTTGCTTCCAAGGGAGGAAACATGACTCATGCAGCCTAGAATCAGTAAGGATTAGCTTAAGTTAATTAGTTTTAAGCCAGTTCATTTGTTTATGCTTGTTTTAAATCAGTTATGTACTAAATCGTATATGTAACTAGTTAAGTGTGCCTAATGACTTTCCTAAGCATTAAGCAATCGATTAAGGATTACCTAATAACTAAGAAAGGGGCTGGACGTGCTTATAAAAGAGGGTGGACGTCCCTTTTGTAAAGGTTGTTGAAGAATTGAAATTAGAAGTCGAGTATAAACTCCTCTTTGTGTGTTACTTTAAATTCTCTACTTGCTTATCTCTAATTCGGCCAATTAGAGTGGTGTTTAAGGGAGTCTTAATCTTGGTTAGGTGGTGAAATCTATATCCTAATCTAGGATTAAGGGCCCTAAAGTAGTTCTTAGTGGTGAAATCTGTATCTATGAAACGTTTCAATTTTATTGATCTTTCAGTTCAAGCCATTGATGGCGGTCCTTCCATGCCCCTTGATTTAAAGAAGAAAATCAAGCTAGGTAATTTCAGTTTGCTGCTCAAAGGATGAATAAATCATCCTAATTTTGTTTAAGTATTAAAATTGTAGGTCACGGGTTTAATTCCAGCAGCCAACCCGTTTTTGTGTGCTTAATTACTTAAGCCTCCTTGAGATTTAAGTCTAATATTTTTTATTGGGATTGAAGCTCAGGAAGTCAGCTTTACACCAAAATAAGTTTCATCCCATTTGGACTTCATGTAGCCATTCAAATTAGCAAATAAACCAAAGGTGTCCAAACTGCCCAGCAGAACCAGAATATACCTGACTTTGTTCAACTCATTTCTTAAGCTACATTTTGGTTTAAACCTTAGATTTTTACGTTTTTGGAATCTCCAAGATGTCTACTTTCATGTCCAAGCATTGAGTTCAAATCATACACAATCGAAGCCAGAAGATCAAGGCATTTTATCTAAGACTATCAGTTTCAGCTCAAAACTGCAGGGTTAAATGTTTTAGTAGAATTACCCTACTTAAACATGGTTTAACCTTGATTTCTCTATTGGGGGTTTATACACATCCTAAGGTTTCCCCTTATGGCCTGAAAATCAAATCATACTCACTTTTGCTAAGCTTTAATCAAGTCAGAAAACCGGGCTGAAAACTACCGTGAACCCGGTTTGGTGTACCCGGTTTATTTTGCCTTCAACCGTGGGTTTTCTTCACATCACCTTGATTGGCAAACAACCCAAGGCTTCCAACAGGCCAATGATCACCTGCAAAAGAAGATTTCTAGAGAAGAGCAACCAATGGGAGCCAAACTGCAAGTAAACATGTCTCTTATATCTCATTGGGCGGCCATAAAGTGGCCTTTACATTTCGGCTAGCCACATGCACTCTAGCTAGATTTCAGCTTGATTAAGCTTAAGTATGAGTCAATTACAATGTAATAAACATTTGTCTTGCTTTTCTTAATGCTTTGGATGTATTTAGATTAGCTTTGAACTTGTTTTGTACACAGTTAGAGCTAACCGTATGTATTAGTCTAATTAAGACCTTTCCTTCCTAGGAAGGAAACCTTTAGGTCCGTGCTTGCTTAGGTAGGTCCTTGCTAGGCTTGTTACTTAAGCAGACACATGGCCACTTGTAAGAAAAATTAGAATTTGAATCAAAAACCAGTTGAGAGCATTTTGCTTTCGTGCATTCGTGCATTCAAACACTTGTTTAAGTGGTGTTTCTGTATCTTAATCAAGTCTAAGGGCCCTAAACCTTCATTTGGTGGTGTTTCTGTATCCAAATAAAGGTTTAGTTCTATCCATCCACCTTGTTTATCTACACGGGTTTAAAATTACTAAGCTAGTTTTCAGATTGCAAATCCTTGTGTTCTTACTTTCTAGCTCTGTTTTCATTTTGATGTATCCTCAAGGGGGGGTAGCCAAAGAAAGCCAAATCAGAATGCAAAGAGAACAAACGGATTCAAGCTTCCTTTGTAAACACAAGCTCAAAGTAGGATAGTTTTGTGAATAGAACCGAAACTAGCGCCTCACTTGGATACAGAAACACCACCAAGTTTAGTACTAGGGCCCTTAACAACTCCTTGGATACAGAAACACCACCAAAGAGAGGTTAAGACTCTTGCTAGATCACCACCCTACCCGGCCAAAGATAGAGATAAGCTAGAAGAGAGTTTGGGAGTTCAAAGGAGCAAAGCTCAACTTCAATCTATTTTCTCAACATGATGGCCGGCCAAAGGGCCTTGGGGGGGCTTAAATACAAAGCTTCCTAGTACAAAACATAGGCCCTAGACTACCTTACAAGCTAAACTAGGCAAAAACCTGAAAATCAAAACAACACCAAAAACGGTTAGATTAAACCGTGGCTTGACACATCTTCATTGTTGATCTTGAGGCTTAGGTGTCGACCTTGGGAGCTTGGGAGACCTCAATCAGCAGCTTGGCACTCTAATCAAGTCATTTGCAAGTGGATTAAACCTTGATAAGAGCAAAAAGCACCTCAAAAAGAACAATATGCAGCTGCTGCCTTTACCCGGGTAAAAGGGAGTTTCTTCCCTTAATTTGCTGGTTAATAGCTCCACAAGTGTGTAATTTGGCTGAGTTTTTTTATGGCCACTTGATAATATTTTTAATATGCTTTCAAGCCATAAAAGTTTCAGTCCAAATGGAGGAGCTTTGGGCGTCCAAACAGACCCATTTCCAGAACTGGGCAGAACTGAAACAGTTTTGAGCACTTGACTTCAACAGCTGATTTGAGGTAGCAAATGACCTCCAAATGACTTGCAATTGGTCTTATTGGAAAGAACACATCTTAAACTTAAAGTTAGGCCTCCTGCATCCCAATCATATCCATTGGAAGGTCATGTAAAAAGGTGTACAAAACCGGGTTTGTTTACAGGCCGAAAACAGGATGAAGGCTGAAAATGACTAAGGCAAACTAGGCATGTTTTTTGCACTTTAGCCATTGATTCTGATTGTTTTGGAGCACCTTGAGGGTAGGTATTCATGGTCATGGATGGATCTCCATCATCCTCCCCTTGTTGAGGAGAATTTGCCCTCAAATTGTCCTTGAACTCATGGTGTGAGACCTTTAGAAGTAGCTCTTTAGTGGTGAGGAGTAAGCCCGAATGCTCTTGGTTCCTTTGGGGCTTAATTTTGTGGAGTTGGGATGGGCTTAGGGGGGCAAGGGTGATCTTCTTTCCATCCTTTGGAAAGGTATAAGTATTCAAATAGCCATCATGCATCACCTTTCGGTCAAACAACCATGGCCTTCCCAACAAAAGATGACATGCATCCATGGGGATGATGTCGCACCACAACTCATCTTGGTAACTTTTACCAATGGAAAATGAAATCAAGCACCTCGAATTTACTTGCAATCCTTTACCTTGATTGAGCCATTGGATGTTGTAAGGATGGGGGTGAGCCGAGGCTTGGAGGTTGAGTTTCTCCACCATGCTAAGTGAGGCCACGTTCGCACAACTACCACCATCAATAATCACGGAGCACACTTGGCCATGGACCGTGCATCTTGTGTGAAATAGGTCTTCCCTTTGGTCCTCCTTGTCTCCTTTATGGCTACTCAAGGCTCTCCTTAACACAAGTAACTCTCCTTCGTCCGCCTCCTCCACGACCTCCTCCATGAAATACACCTCCTTGTCCTCCTCCTCCTTTTCCTCCTTAGTCGCTTCCCATTCGGCCAAGGAGATGACTCTCCTATTTGGACATTCCGAGGCTATGTGGCCTAGACCTTGACACTTAAAACATCTTTTTGTGTTCAAGGTTGTGGGGTTTGGACGGTTTGGAAGGGTTAGGCTCTTTTGAGGAGCTTGGTTCTTTTGTGTGGTGGAAGGGGTTGGAACCGTGGGTTTAGAAGGTGGGGAAGAGCTCCCCTTGTTGAAGGGTTGGCTCTCGGGAAAGGGTTTGAGAGGTTCTCTTTTGAGGAGCTTGGATTTTCTTTGTTGTTCCACTTTATGGGCTAAGACACACACTTCATCAAAGGTAGTATATTGTTGCAATTCTACCACATGAGCATATTTAGGATCTAACCCTCCCAAATACCTCACTATGGTTTGCTCTTCGGGCTCCCTCAAGTCACACTTGATCAACAACTTCTCAAACTCCCTAGTATACTCCTCAACACTCATGTTACCTTGGACAAGGTTGTGAAGTTGGGAGTAGTTATCTTGTAGGTAAGATGGGGGTAAGAAACGGGCTTTAAGTTTGGCTCTCATTTTCTCCCATGTTCGAATCTTTTCCTTTGCCTAGCTCTTTTGGCACATAAGTTAGACCACCAAAGAGAAGCATACTTACGGAGTCTAATGGCAACAAGCTTCACTTTCTTTTCCTCCGGGATCTCCTTGTAGTCAAAAATCCTCTCTACGGTTTGAAGCCATTCTAAAAACTCGTCGGGGTCAAGCTTCCCTTTTAACTCCGGGATCTCTACCTTGATGTCTCCATGGTGTGAGGTTGCTTTCCTTCCTCTCCTCATTCTTCCATAGGCCTCTTCTTCACTTGATGAGCTTGAGTGTGTGGCCGCTCTCATTTCTTGCTCGGAATCGGAGGAGTTAGAAGATCGGGAACTCCTAATCTCCTTGCGCTTTTGCTTCAAGGATTCTCCGAGTTGTCGCTTCAAGTAGTCATTTTGACCTTTGACCTCTTCGTTTTGTTGCCTCAAGGCCTCATAGTTCTTCATGAGGGCCTCAAACTTCTCTTCCAAGGTCATACTAGTAGTACTCATGTTGAAATATGATGGAACCTCACGGACAGGATGTGGCACGGGCGTGCCTGGTGGCACGGTGTGACCGTGCTGAAGTTCTGGATGTGGGTGAATATGAAATGTGGCTGGGAAAGGCAAGTGGCACGGTCGTGCTTTTTGGCACGGGGGGACCGTGCTGAAGTTCTATCCAGTGAAAAATGTGGGCACGGTTTTGATGTTTTGTGGGGGAAATGTGTTTGGGTGTTTGGAAGGGTGTTGGGCAGCAAGCTTAGGCCTAGGGAAGCCTTAGCTGTGATACCAAATATGATGTATCCTCAAGGGGGGTAGCCAAAGCAAGCCAAATCAGAATGCAAAGAGAACAAACGGATTCAAGCTTCCTTTGTAAACACAAGCTCAAAGTAGGATAGTTTTGTGAATAGAACCGAAACTAGCACCTCACTTGGATACAGAAACACCACCAAGTTTAGTACTAGGGCCCTTAACAACTCCTTGGATACAGAAACACCACCAAAGAGAGGTTAAGACTCTTGCTAGATCACCACCCTACCCGGCCAAAGATAGAGATAAGCTAGAAGAGAGTTTGGGAGATGGCCGGCCAAAGGGCCTTGGGGGGGCCTTAAATACAAAGCTTCCTAGTACAAAACATAGGCCCTAGACTACCTTACAAGCTAAACTAGGCAAAAACCTGAAAATCAAAACAACACCAAAAACGGTTAGATTAAACCGTGGCTTGACACATCTTCATTGTTGATCTTGAGGCTTAGGTGTCGACCTTGGGAGCTTGGGAGACTTCAATCAGCAGCTTGGCACTCTAATCAAGTCATTTGCAAGTGGATTAAACCTTGATAAGAGCAAAAAGCACCTCAAAAAGAACAATATGCAGCTGCTGCCTTTACCCGGGTAAAAGGGAGTTTCTTCCCTTAATTTGCTGGTTAATAGCTCCACAAGTGTGTAATTTGGCTGAGTTTTTTTATGGCCACTTGATAATATTTTTAATATGCTTTCAAGCCATAAAAGTTTCAGTCCAAATGGAGGAGCTTTGGGCGTCCAAACAGACCCATTTCCAGAACTGGGCAGAACTGAAACAGTTTTGAGCACTTGACTTCAACAGCTGATTTGAGGTAGCAAATGACCTCCAAATGATTTGCAATTGGTCTTATTGGAAAGAACACATCTTAAACTTAAAGTTAGGCCTCCTGCATCCCAATCATATCCATTGGAAGGTCATGTAAAAAGGTGTACAAAACCGGGTTTGTTCACAGGCCGAAAACAGGATGAAGGCTGAAAATGACTAAGGCAAACTAGGCATGTTTTTTGCACTTTAGCCATTGATTCTGATTGTTTTGGAGCACCTTGAGGGTAGGTATTCATGGTCATGGATGGATCTCCATCACATTTAATCCTTTGAAGATACTTCAAGTTCCTTTTCTTTTTCCCATTTAGAATCCTTTGATTCTAAATACCATTCCCACCTTACGTGTTTGCTACCTCACAAATAGCCTATTACGTGCCACTTTCATTGGTTTCTCCTTGATTGTATTCGCTCTTGGTTTTAAGCTTTCACTCTTAAATTGAGTTTGAGTTTTTAACCCTTGGGACATACATCAGCCATTGAACCTTGTTCAAGGCACTTTTTTCTCCTTCCTTCTCCATGCCATTTTCATTATTTCCCCATGCCATCTTCTCTTCTTTCTCTAAACACTTAAGCTTTCCTTTCATTCCCTCTCCTTCCTAGTGTGACTACATTATGACTTTTGGCAGCTTGGCGCATTGTACTGATGTAAGTTTCAAGGGAATGAAGCAACCCAAGTTAACTCACGTCAAAGGATACTAGAAAGCAAGCAAACACTCACGGCCAGGGAGGCATGGTCGTGCTTGATGGCACGGGTGGACCGTGCCAATTTGCTGCCTTGCTTGCCTAGGAAGTTCCTTCTTCACGGTTTGAGGTAGCTTTGAGGATTAATGGAAGTCTGATGCAATTAGCTTTGTCTTGGTCTTGATTTTGTGTGGAGATGAGTAAACAAAGGAGTAAAGGAAGTGAGGAAAGAAAGGAGGATTCAAAACACTAAGAAGATCAAGAGGGAGCTCACGGTTTGAGAGGAGAGAAACCAAGAGCTAGCTTAAGAGCTTCAAGTGTGTTTAATGAATTTTGGATAGTTCTAAGCTAAATGATTAGATAAGATACACCACTAATCACTTAGCTTAGGGCCCTTAATCTTGGATTAGGATAAAATACACCACCTAATCAAAGATCAAGACTCACTTGGTCACCACCTTAATCAGCCACAATTAAGGATAAGCAAGTTAAGTGTTTAGGAAATCACAAGACACAAAGTCTTTGCTCTCAACTGAATAATCAACTCTATATGCTTAAAATGAACATACAAGGCTTTTATATGGCCTTGAGAATACATGAGAGAGCTTTCCTTCTAAGGTAGGAAAGTCATCAAGCATGCCTAGGACTACTTAGTACACGGTTTGTCCTAAAACAAACATAAACTGAAAGTTTAAGTTAGAAAGCATGATTTTTATCTTCCTAAGCTCTTTCCTATGCATTAAGGAATGTCAATGACTCAATTTCCCAGCTAGGAAGGTAAGGTTTCACGGTTGGCCACCTCAAAAGAACTGAAGAATGCATGGTTGCCATGTCATGCTAGAGTGGCCGTGTGAAAGCTTGCAAAATGGAGGCTTTTCCCTTGCTCCACATGTCTCTCTCATGGGTGGGTGGGTGGCAGCTTACCAAGCAGCTCAATTTGACCTGGTAGGCAAGCTTGCACCTTAAGCAAACCCCTTGAAGGAGGAAAACTACTAGGCTAAGTAACCGGGTGTCAATCAGCCGGTTTCTACCTCAGATTGTCATGCATGTTTGACACATTAAATGTTGACTAATTGCTACGTTTCTTGCATGGATGGAAACCTCAAGATGTCTAGTTTACCCTCCAACTTGAATCGCAGCAATTGGACTTCATTTGCCCCCTGAACAAACCAGAATTCCAAAACCGTGCAGTTTGTAGTGCAATCCGGACAGGGTCAAAAGATGAGCTGTTTTAAGCAACCAATTGAACTCCAAATAATATGAAACCAATTGAACTTAAAAGCTAAGATCTTGAGCTTGAAAATTCCCTAAAAAACGAGCACCAAAACGTGCCTTAATCTTATGTAATTAGATAACAAAAACCGGGTGAAAATCTGGATGAGAACCCGGGTGCATCACCTTGTGTTTTCTTCATCAAGTGACTTATGGTCGTGACTTTGGACTGGATTTCTTGATTGTTCTGGACCATTGAAACATTATTGGACCTTGAGGATGGACCTCCATTATTCTCCCCTTGTTGGGAAGATTTGATCCTCAAATCAGAAAGATAACCATCTGCTTCATAAGGGCTTAAATCAGCAACGTTAAACGTAGGTGATACTCCATAATCTCCTGGTAACTCCACCTTATAAGCATTATCATTAATCTTCTCCAAAATCTCGAATGGACCATCTGCTCGTGGCATCAGCTTAGTTTTTCTCTTGGAAGGAAAACGTTCTTTGCGTAGATCTATCCAGACTAAATCACCTGGCTTAAAAAGCTTTTCTCTTTTATGCTTGTTAGTGATGCATATTCCCATATGCATCATTTTTATTTTTATTTTTATTTAAGGTCAACTTCCAAGAAGAAAAGTGTCAAACAAGAGTGTGCATGGGAACTCTCATATTTTCTCTTATTATGTGAGTTCAAGGACTTTAGACACCATGAAGAAGTCAAAGAAGTTGCAAAACTTTGCCGGAAATTGGCGTTCATACCCGAAGAGGTAGTTCCGCCTTCATCCAGAAATTTCCCGCTTTTTGTGTGCACTTTTGGCCTACCTAAAGTGGTCCCACAACTTGAGGCTCCACATGGTTTTGAATTTTAAGATTTCAGCTTTCAAATAAGCCCAATTTTATTTAATTTGGACATCATTTGATTGGGCAAAATATCACTCAAAGATACGTTGTGCTGATCCAGTGCAGTCTGAGATAGGTGCATTGTTTGGGCCATAACTTTCAAACCGCTTATCCAAATTGAGCAAATGAGCCCATTCTGGAAAATAGACTTCCAGGGCTTTCTAACAAGCCCAAGAACGCGTGATTTGGCCGAGTATTCTGGAAGTTATGCTCTGTTGAAGTTGAGGCAGTTGCAAGGATTAATGCTGGGAATATGAAGAGTCTTAGGTTACATATATTTGTGTGGCTGATATTGTGCACATTTTAGATGCTTCTAGATTGATGTAATCAGCTGCAAAAATCCTAGAATATTCCTTGTAACCTCCCCCACCCCCTTTTATGATGTGTCTTTCATTTTTCTTAGACTTTTCATTAGCTAGTTTTAATTGTTAGGAGTTATTTGAGTCTTTTGATTGTCTTTTGCTGAGTCTATAAAAGGGGAGGGGCATGTGAAGCTAATCATTCAGCATTGTAAGAGATTTCCAAAGTAATACAAGCACCTTTGAGAGTGATTCTCATTTGTGTCTCAAAATTCCTAGTTCTATATCTTGAATTTGGCTCATTCAAGTGGTGTTCTAGGTTCTCTTCCTTTTCCAATTGGAGTGATTCCTTGGTTAAGACAAGAGAATTAGCCCAAGATCAAGTCATTGAGTGGCTCCGTGAAGGATTATCTTAATTACAAGGTCTTGTTTATCCTTGTTCTTTTTGTTATTATTCTTCAAACCATCTCAAACTATCTTCCACCATATTCACTTTTCTTTGGTTGATTCTTGTTTAGTTTGAGTTTGAGTTGATTGGTCTCTGGTTCACTACCACCACATAGACAATCAATGGGTATAGCAGCCAAGGTTTTTAAGTGACCCAACATCAAACCCCCCAAAACACATCCCAAAAGCCAAAATTACAAAAACGCTCCCTCCCCTCCCCCCCACGCGGCACAAAACGGCAATCCGAATGATGCTATCCCATAGCATCATTGTTATTTTTATTTTTATTTTTATTTAAGGTCAACTTCCAAGAAGAAAAATGTCAAACAAGAGCGTGCATGGGAACTCTCATATTTTCTCTTATTATGCGAGTTCAAGGACTTTAGACACCATGAAGAAGTCAAAGAAGTTGCAAAACTTTGCCGAAAATTGGCGTTCATACCCGAAGAGGTAGTTCCGCCTTCATCCAGAAATTTCCCGTTTTTTGTGTGCACTTTTGGCCTACCTAAAGTGGTCCCACCACTTGAGCTCCACAGGTTTTGATTTTAAGATTCAGCTTTCAAATAAGCCCACAAGTTTGTTTAATTTGCGACAGCTTTGATTGGGCAAAATATCACTCAAAGATACGTTGTGCTGATCCAGTCCAGTCTGAGATAGGTGCATTGTTGGGGCCATAACTTTCAAACCGCTTATCCAAATTGAGCAAATGAGCCCATTCTGGAAAATAGACTTCCAGGGCTTTCTAACAAGCCCAAGAAAGCGTGATTTGGCCGAGTATTCTGGAAGTTATGCTCTGTTGAAGTTGAGGCAGTTGCAAGGATTAATGCTGGGAATATGAAGAGTTTTCTAGGTTACATATATTTGTTGTCTGTGGCTGATATGTGCCACGTTTTAGATGCTTTCGAGATGATGTAAATCAGCCTGCCAAAAATCCTAGAATATTCCTTGTAACCTCCCCCACCCCCTTTTATGATGTGTCTTTTCATTCTTCTTAGACTTTTCATTAGCTAGTTTTAATTGTTAGGAGTTATTTGAGTCTTTTGATTGTCTTTTGCTGAGTCTATAAAAGGGGAGGGGCATGTGAAGCTAATCATTCAGCATTGTAAGAGATTTCCAAAGTAATACCAGCACCTTTGAGAGTGATTCTCATTTGTGTCTCAAAATTCCTAGTTCTATATCTTGAATTTGGCTCATTCAAGTGGTGTTCTAGGTTCTCTTCCTTTTCCAATTGGAGTGATTCCTTGGTTAAGACAAGAGAATTCGCCCAAGATCAAGTCATTGAGTGGCTCCGTGAAGGATTATCTTAATTACAAGGTCTTGTTTATCCTTGTTCTTTTTGTTATTATTCTTCAAACCATCTCAAACTATCTTCCACCATATTCACTTTTCTTTGGTTGATTCTTGTTTAGTTTGAGTTTGAGTTAATTTGGTTCACTTACCACCCACATATACATCA
>JAKOGI010004980.1:12500-18071 GCA_029747015.1 Carnegiea gigantea | reverse complement strand
AGATGCCCCCCGCCCGTCCGCTCGACTATGGCACATGGACGAACGGAAATAGCAAGGCGAAGCCCGACGAGCACCGCTGGACGCGAAGGGTAACCGTAGCCAAACGACATATTCGCACCGAGGGACTTGAGGAAGGAGGGGGCGGCAAATGGGGGGATGGGTTGTCAGGGTGCTCTGGAGTGGAGGGCTGTCAGGCTGCTTTCAAGTGGGTGTGAACACGGGGTTTTCGGGCGGATCTCGAAGGAAATCGTGTTGGATTTTGAGGAGGAAAGGTCACCCCCTCGGCACGACCACCGGCAAAATCCCGACGCAAAGGGCATTCCCCGCCCCGCGCAGGCCTCATGTCGCGCCCTCGGAAGTGCGCCTCGGGAAGGGCCTCCCACTCCGTTCGTGTACTTCGGCCTCACGGGCGCGAGGGGCTTACAAGCTCAAGGGTCTAGGCCCTCACTCACCGATCATCGGCTTCCACTACCGGAGCGATCAACCCCGCCGTCGTCACACGGATCGGCTCCTCGAGACAAGCCTTCGACCCCGTTCGTGTACTTCGGCCTCACGGGCGCGAGGGGCTTCCAAGCTCAAGCGTCTAGGCCCTCCCTCACCGATCGTCGGCTTCCACTACCGGGGCTTCCGGCCCATCCCGCATCGCCTCACCTGTCACCTCGCTTGCGACAGTCAGCCCGCACGTGGTAGGCACCACGCCTCCGCGTAAACCCCACAGCCAGCGCGTCCGCCTCGGGACGAGGGGAGGGTTGTCAGGGTGCTTTCAAGTGGAGTGGGGCGAGAGGGGGAAGTAAGCTGGGGGGGGACAAGGGTTTTTCGGGAGGGGAAGGAAGGTGGTGTGAACAAGGGGTTTTCGGGGGGATCTCGAAGGAAATCGGGTTGGATTTTGAGGAGGGGAGGTGACCACCCACCCCGCGGCACAACGGCATTCCCACCGGCATAATCCCGATGCAAAGGGCACTCCCCGCCCCGCGCAGGCCTCATGTCGCGCCCTAGGAAGTGCTCCTCGGGAAGGGCCTCCCACTCCGTTCGTGTACTTCGGCCTCACTGGCGCGAGGGGCTTACAAGCTCAAGCGTCTAGGCCCTCACTCACCGATCGTCGGCTTCCACCACCGGAGCGATCAACCCCGCCGTCGTCGCACTGATCGGCTCCTCAAGACAAGCCTTCCACCCCGTTCGTGGCAGTGCCTCACGGGCGCGAGGGGCTTACAAGCTCAAGCGTCTAGGCCCTCACTCACCGATCACAGGCTTCTCACAACCGGGGCGTTCAGCCCATCCCGCGTCGCCTCTCCTGTCACCGCGCTTGCGACGGTCAGCCCGCACGTGGAAGGCAACACGCCCCCGCTTAAATCCCACAAGCCAGTGCGTCCGCCGTCCGCCCCGGGACGGGGGGAGGTGGGTCGTCAAGCAACAGAAAGGCAATGTCAAGGAGCAAGGGGCCATGTCAAGAAACAAGGGAAGAGGGGCGCAACGGCATCCCCACCGGCAAAATCCCGATGCGAAGGGCACTCCCCGCCCCGCGCAGGCCTCAGGTCGCGCCCTTGGAAGTGCTCCTCGGGAAGGGCCTCCCACTCCGTTCGTGTACTTCGGCCTAACGGGCGCGAGGGGCTTACAAGCTCAAGCGTCTAGGCCCTCACTCACCGATCGTCGGCTTCCACCACCGGAGCGATCAACCCCGCCGTCGTCGCACGGATCGGCTCAAGACAACCCTTCCACCCCGTTCGTGGCAGTGCCTCACGGGCGCGAGGGGCTTACAAGCTCAAGCGTCTAGGCCCTCACTCACCGATCACAGGCTGCTCACAACCGGGGCGTCCAGCCCATCCCGCGTCGCCTCTCCTGTCACCGCGCTTGCGACGGTCACCCCGCACGTGGAAGGCAACACGCCCCCGCTTAAATCCCACAAGCCAGTGCGTCCGCCGTCCGCCCCCAGGACGGGGCATGTCTAGCAACAGAAATGATGTCAGGGAGCAAGGGGGCCGGGTCAAGAAAGAAGGGACGGTGGGCCGCGGGAATTCACCGACAATCACCCCTGCCCACGTGGGGGTGCTCACCGTTCTCGGGTGAGGGGGGGCAAGGCCCCCACCCGTGATGGCATCCTAGAAGCCTAGGGAATGCCACCGAAGACGGGCGTCAGGAGCCACCACCGGTGCCTCGGAAGGTAGGAACTAGCATAGCAACGATTCCCGCACTCCATCGATCGATATCCAACAATTTTCATGCTAGTCACGCTTCCCGAGGCAAAACCCGACCCCCGGGGTGGTCCCTCATCCGCCCGCCAAGGTTCGGTGCAAGGAAGCCATGGCAACAAGGCCTTTGACATCATGCCATGCCATGCCATGCATGGGCGATGGCTGCCGCTGACCCTGCTGCTGCCCCAGCTGCTTGCCAAGCACCTCCCCTATAAAGAGCTCTTATAACTCTACTGGCTCTGCCCCCAGTAGACATCAACTGTGACGAAAAATCATACTGGGGTTTTTTGAAGATTTAGAATGTTTCAGCAGCAACCAATGGTACCATTGGAAAGATCATGATGTGAAATTACTAAAAAATATTTTTTCGGAATTTTTCGGACACCCGAGCTATTTTTTATGATTTTTTAAAGTCGAAAACGAAAAAAAATCCTAAAAATCGGAGAAAAATCAGAAAAATGCGGGACAAAGCTTGTAAATCCTCTAAAAATCGTGGGGAAGGGGTGGACAAAATTTGGGGAAAAACGCACGACAAAAATACGGGGATTTTTTCTCGGGACGGCTTTCGGGCGTTCGCGGGGCTGCGGCCAGCGTTCAGGGCCCTGCGGCCAGCGTCCAGGGGCTGCGCCCAGCGTCCAGGGGCTGCGCCCAGCGTCCAGGGGCTGCGCCCAGCGTCCAGGACAAGCGGCCAGCGTTCACAGGCTGCGGCCAGCGTTCAGGAGCTGCGGCCAGCGTTCACAGGGCTGCGGCCAGCGTCCGGGACAAGCGGCCAGCGTTCACAGGGCTGCGGCCAGCGTTCACAGCCTGCGGCCAGCGCCCAGGACAAGCGGCCAGCGTTCACAGGGCTGCGGCCAGCGTTCACAGGGCTGCGGCCAGCGTTCACAGCCTGCGGCCAGCGTTCCCAGCCTGCGGCCAGCGTCCCGGACAAGCGGCCAGCGTTCACAGGCTGCGGCCAGCGTCCAGGACAAGCGGCCAGCGTTCACAGGGCTGCGGCCAGCGTTCACAGCCTGCGGCCAGCATCCAGCACCCCCCGGCAGCCCCTGGCACCCAGCGACAGCATGCCCGGACGCTGCCCGGCATGCATGGATGCTGCCGTGGGCGTCCGGCAGCGTGCGTGGACGCTCTCGGGGGCATGCCCCGGGGCCGACCCTCGGGCCCCGGGGGCATGCCCCGGGGCCCCCCGGGGCCGGTCCTCGGGACCCGGGGGCATGCCTCGGCCATGCACCGAGGCCGTTGTGGGGGCCTTCCTCGGGACTCAGGGGCATGCCTTGGGCATGCACCGGGGCCGTTTCGGGGCGATGTGCGGGACGCGGGGCCATGCACCGGGGCCGTTCTGAGGGCGTTCCCCGGGACTGGGGGCCATGCCTTGGCCGCGCCCCGGGGCCGTTCCGGGGCGACGTGCGGGACTCGGGGCCATGCCTTGGGCATGCACCGGGGCGTTCCTCGGGACTCGGGGCACGCCCCGGGGCGAGGTGCGGGACCCGGGGGCATGCCGTGGCCATGCACCGGGGCCGTTCCGGGGGCCTTCCTCGGGACCCGGGGGGCGCGCCTTGGGCATGGACCGGGGCCGATCCTCGGGACGCGGGGGCACGCCTTGGGCATGCACCGGGGCCGTTTGGGGGCGTTCCTCGGGACCCGGGGGCACGGCCCGGGGCGATTTGCGGGACTCGGGGGCATGCCTTGGCCTTGCCACGGGGCGATGGGCGGGACTCGGGGGGCATGCCTTGGCCTTGCTTCGGGGGCGTTCTAGAGGCGATGCACGGGGGCATGCCCGGGGGCCGATGTGCGGGACGCGGGGGCAGGCCTCGGCCGTGCACGGGGCCGCTCCCCGGGACTCGGGGCATGCCTTGGCATCGACGTTCGGGACTTGGGGCACCAATATGGGGGCACGCGGCACGCCACGGGGCCTAGCTCTCGACCCTTCCTTCGCCCAGTCCGCCCAATGTCCGCTCAAGTCCGTCAAGTCCGCCCCCGCGCCCCTGCGTCCCTGCGCCCTGCGCCCTGTCAAAGATTCTAATGCGCGCGGGGGGGTCACGGGGCCGGGGGCGGGGTGTCACTCCCCATCGTTCATCCTGCTCGGGTCGCGGACGGGGCGGGGCACTAGCTCAATCACCTTCCCCCTAAAGAGCACAACGAGCTTTCGTGGCCGTGCCCGGAGTTGACATCAACCGTGCCGATTTTTCATACTCCGCCCGGGCCATCCCCCTAGAGAGCTTCAGGAGGTTTGGTGGCCGGGCCCGGAGTGGACATCAACCGTGCCTATTTTTCATACTCCGCCCGGACCATCCCCCTAGAGAGCTTCAGCAGGTTTGGTGGCCGTGCCCGGAGGGGACATCAACCGTGCCGATTTTTCATACTCAGCTGGGACAGGTCACGGCCTGCGGCCAGCGTTCACAGGCCAGCGGCCAGCGTTCACAGGCCAGCGGCCAGCGTTCACAGGCTGCGGCCAGCGTTCAGGACAAGCGGCCAGCGTTCACAGGCTGCGGCCAGCGTTCCGGACAAGCGGCCAGCGTTCACAGGCTGCGGCCAGCGTTCACAGGCTGCGGCCAGCGTTCAGGACAAGCGGCCAGCGTTCACCGGCTGCGGCCAGCGTTCAGGACAAGCGGCCAGCGTTCACAGCCTGCGGCCAGCGTTCACAGGCTGCGGCCAGCGTTCAGGACAAGCGGCCAGCGTTCACAGGCTTGCGGCCAGCGTTCACAGGCTGCGGCCAGCGTTCAGGACAAGCGGCCAGCGTTCACAGGCTGCGGCCAGCGTTCAGGACAAGCGGGCAGCGTTCAGGACAAGCGGCCAGCGTTCACAGCCTGCGGCCAGCGTTCACAGGCTGCGGCCAGCGTGCAGGACAAGCGGCCAGCGTTCACAGGCTGCGGCCAGCGTTCAGGACAAGCGGCCAGCGTTCAGGACAAGCGGCCAGCGTTCACAGCCTGCGGCCATCGTTCACAGGCTGCGGCCAGCGTTCAGGACAAGCGGCCAGCGTTCACAGGCTGCGGCCAGCGTTCACAGGCTGCGGCCAGCGGTCAGGACAAGCGGCCCGCGTTCACCGGCCTGCGGCCAGCGTTCACAGGCTGCGGCCAGCGTTCAGGACAAGCGGCCAGCGTTCACAGGCTGCGGCCAGCGTTCAGGACAAGCGGCCAGCGTTCACAGCCTGCGGCCAGCGTTCATAGGCTGCGGCCAGCGTTCAGGACAAGCGGCCAGCGTTCACAGGCTGCGGCCAGCGTTCAGGACAAGCGGCCAGCGTTCACAGCCTGCGGCCAGCGTTCAGGCCAAGCGGCCAGCGTTCACAGGCTGCGGCCAGCGTTCAGGACAAGCGGCCAGCGTCCACAGGCCGCGGCCAGCGTTCAGGACAAGCGGCCAGCGTTCACAGGCTGCGGCCAGCGTTCACAGG
>JAKOGI010004980.1:0-2500 GCA_029747015.1 Carnegiea gigantea | reverse complement strand
CCGATCCCAGGCTTCTCACAACCGGGGCGTCCAGCCCATCCCGCGTCGCCTCTCCTGTCACCGCGCTTGCGACGGTAAGCCCGCACGTGGAAGGCAACACGCCCCCGCTTAAATCCCACAAGCCAGTGCGTCCGCCGTCCGCCCCCAGGACGGGGCAGGTCGAGCAACAGAAATGATGTCAGGGAGCAAGGGGGCCGGGTCAAGAAAGAAGGGACGGTGGGCCGCGGGAATTCACCGACAATCACCCCTGCCCACGTGGGGGTGATCACCGTTCTCGGGTGAGGGGGGGCAAGGGCCCCACCCGTGATGGCATCCTAGAAGCCTAGGGAATGCCACCGAAGACGGGCGTCAGGAGCACCACCGGTGCCTCGGAAGGTAGGAACTAGCATAGCAACGATTCCCGCACTCAATCGATCGATATCCAACAATTTTCATGCTAGTCACGCTTCCCGAGGCAAAACCCGACCCCCGGGTTTGGTCCCTCATCCGCCCGCCACCCAAGGTTAGGTGCAAGGAAGCCATGGCAACAAGGCCTTTGTGACATCATCGCCATGCCATGCCATGCATGGGCGATGCTGCCGCGGACCCTTGCTGCTGCCCCAGCGCTTGCCAAGCACCTCCCCTATAAAGAGCTCTTATAACTCTACTGGCTCTGCCCCCAGTAGACATCAGCTGTGACGAAAAATCATACTGGGGTTTTTGAAGATTTAGAATGTTTCAGCAGCAACCAATGGTACCATTGGAAAGATCATGATGTGAAATTACTAAAAAAAATTTTTTCGGAATTTTTCGGACACCCGAGCTATTTTTTATGATTTTTTAAAGTCGAAAACGAAAAAAAATCCTAAAAATCGGAGAAAAATCAGAAAAATGCGGGCCAAAGCTTGTAAATCCTCTAAAAATCGTGGGGAAGGGGTGGACAAAATTTGGGGAAAAACGCACGACAAAAATACGGGGATTTTTTCTCGGGACGGCTTTTCGGGCTGCTCCGTCTCGCGGTGTGGCTGCGGCCAGCGTTCAGGGCCCTGCGGCAGCGTCCAGGGGATGCGCCAGCGTCCCAAAGGCTGCGCCCAGCGTCCAGGACAAGACGGCCAGCGTTCACAGCTGCGGCTCCAGCGTTCAGGAGTGCGGCCGCGTTCCACAGGGCTGCGGCCAGCGTTCCAGGACAAGAGAGCCCAGCGCTTCACAGGGCTGCGGCCAGCGTTCACAGCCTCGCGGCCCAGGCGTCCAGGACAAGCGGCCAGCGTTCACCAGGGCTGCGCCAGCAGTTTTCACAGCCTGCGGCCAGCGTCAGGACAATGGGCCAGCGGTTCACAGGGCTGCGGCCAGCCGTTCACGCTGCGGCCACGCGTTCCAGCCAGCCGGGCCAGCGTCCAGGACAATGCGGCCAGCGTTCACAGGCTGCGGCCAGCGCTCCAGGGACAAGCGGCCAGCGTTCACAGGGCTGCGGCCAGCGTTCACAGCCTGCGGCCAGCATCCAGCACCCCCCGGCAGCCCCCGGCACCCAGCGACAGCATGCCAGGACGCTGCCCGGCATGCATGGATGCTGCCGTGGGCGTCCGGCAGCGTGCGTGGACGCTCTCGGGGGCATGCCCCGGGGCCGACCCTCGGGACCCGGGGGCATGCCCCGGGGCCCCCCGGGGGCATGCCTCGGCCATGCACCGGGGCCGTTGTGGGGGCCTTCCCCGGGACTCAGGGGCATGCCTTGGGCATGCAACCGGCGGCCGTTTTCGGGGCGATGTGCGCGGACGCGGGGCCATGCACCGGGTGTCCGTTTCCTGAGGCGTTCCCCGGGACTAGGGGCAATGCCTGGTCCGCGCCCGGGGCCGTTCGGGGGCGACGTGCGGGACTCGGGGCCTTGCCTTGGGCATGCACCGGGGCGTTCCTCGGGGGCACGCCCCGGGGCGAGGTGCGGGACTCGGGGGCATGCCGTGCCATGCACCGGGGCCGTTCCGGGGGCCTTCCTCGGGACCCGGGGGGCACGCCTTGGGCATGGACCGGGGCCGATCCTCGGGACGCGGGGGCACGCCTTGGGCATGCACGGGGGCCGTTTGGGGGCGTTCCTCGGGACCCGGGGGCACGGCCCGGGGCGATGTGCGGGACTCGGGGGCATGCCTTGGCCTTGCCACGGGGCGATGGGCTGGACTCGGGGGGCATGCCTTGGCCTTGCTTCGGGGGCGTTCTAGAGGCGATGCACGGGGGCATGCCCCGGGGCCGATGTGCGGGACGCGGGGGCAGGCCTCGGCCGTGCACGGGGCCGCTTCCCGGGACTCGGGGGCATGCCTTGGCATCGACGTTCGGGACTTGGGGCACCAATATGGGGGCACGCGGCACGCCACGGGGCCTAGCTCTCGACCCTCCCTTCGCCCAGTACGCCCAAGGTCCGCTCAAGTCCGTCAAGTCCGCCCCCGCGCCCCTGCGTCCCTGCGCCCTGCGCCCTGTCAAAGATTATAATGCGCGCGGGGGGGTCACCGGGCCGGGGGCGGGGTGTCACTCACCA
>JAKOGI010004979.1:10000-12500 GCA_029747015.1 Carnegiea gigantea | reverse complement strand
TCGATCGATATCCAACAATTTTCATGATAGTCACGCTTCCCGAGGCAAAACCCGACCCCCGGGGTGGTCCCTCATCCGCCCGCCAAGGTTCGGTGCAAGGAAGCCATGGCAACAAGGCCTTTGACATCATGCCAGGCCATGCCATGCATGGGCGATGGCTGCCGCTGACCCTGCTGCTGCCCCAGCTGCTTGCCAAGCACCTCCCCTATAAAGAGCTCGTATAACTCTACTGGCTCTGCCCCCAGTAGACATCAACTGTGACGAAAAATCATACTGGGGTTTTTTGAAGATTTAGAATGTTTCAGCAGCAACCAATGGTACCATTGGAAAGATCATGATGTGAAATTACTAAAAAATATTTTTCGGAATTTTTCGGACACCCGAGCTATTTTTTATGATTTTTTAAAGTCGAAAACGAAAAAAAATCCTAAAAATCGGAGAAAAATCAGAAAAATGCGGGACAAAGCTTGTAAATCCTCTAAAAATCGTGGGGAGGGGGGGGACAAAATTTGGGGAAAAACGCACGACAAAAAAACGGGGATTTTTTCTCGGGACGGCTTTCGGGCGTTCGCGGGGCTGCGGCCAGCGTTCAGGGCCCTGCGGCCAGCGTCCAGGGGCTGCGCCCAGCGTCCAGGACAAGCGGCCAGCGTTCACAGGCTGCGGCCAGCGTTCAGGAGCTGCGGCCAGCGTTCACAAGGCTGCGGCCAGCGTCCAGGACAAGCGGCCAGCGTTCACAGGGCTGCGGCCAGCGTTCACAGCCTGCGGCCAGCGTCCAGGACACGCGGCCAGCGTTCCCAGGGCTGCGGCCAGCGTTCACAGCCTGCGGCCAGCGTCCAGGACAAGCGGCCAGCGTTCACAGGGCTGCGGCCAGCGTTCACAGCCTGCGGCCAGCGTCCAGGACAAGCGGCCAGCGTTCACAGGGATGCGGCCAGCGTTCACAGCCTGCGGCCAGCGTTCCCAGCCTGCGGCCAGCGTCCAGGACAAGCGGCCAGCGTTCACAGGCTGCGGCCAGCGTCCAGGACAAGAGGCCAGCGTTCACAGGGCTGCGGCCAGCGGTCACAGCCTGCGGCCAGCGTCCAGGACAAGCGGCCAGCGTTCACAGGGCTGCGGCCAGCGTTCACAGCCTGCGGCCAGCATCCAGCACCCCCGGCAGCCCCCGGCACCCAGCGACAGCATGCCCGGACGCTGCCCGGCATGCATGGATGCTGCCGTGGGCGTCCGGCAGCGTGCGTGGACGCTCTAGGGGGCATGCCCCGGGGCCGACCCTCGGGACCCGGGGGCATGCCCCGGGGCCCCCCGGGGCCGGTCCTCGGGATCCGGGGGCATGCCTCGGCCATGCACCGGGGCCGTTGTGGGGGCCTTCCTCGGGACTCAGGGGCATGCCTTGGGCATGCACCGGGGCCGTTTCGGGGCGATGTGCGGGACGCGGGGCAATGCACCGGGGCCGTTCTGAGGGCGTTCCCCGGGACTCGGGGCCATGCCTTGGCCGCGCCCCGGGGCCGTTCCGGGGCGGCGTGCGGGGCTCGGGGCCATGCCTTGGGCATGCACCGGGGCGTTCCTCGGGACTCGGGGGCACGCCCCGGGGCGAGGTGCGGGACTCGGGGGCATGCCGTGGCCATGCACCGGGCCGTTCCGGGGGCCTTCCTCGGGACCCGGGGGGCACGCCTTGGGCATGGACCGGGGCCGATCCTCGGGACGCGGGGGCACGCCTTGGGCATGCACCGGGGCAGTTTGGGGGCGTTCCTCGGGACCCGGGGGCACGGCCCGGGGCGATGTGCGGGACTCGGGGGCATGCCTTGGCCTTGCCACGGGGCGATGGGCGGGACTCGGGGGGCATGCCTGGCCTTGCTTCGGGGGCGTTCTAGAGGCGATGCACGGGGGCATGCCCCGGGGCCGATGTGCGGGACGGGGGGGCAGGCCTCGGCCGTGCACGGGGCCGCTCCCCGGGACTCGGGGGCATGCCTTGGCATCGACTTTCGGGACTTGGGGCACCAATATGGGGGCACGCGGCACGCCACGGGGCCTAGCTCTCGACCCTTCCTTCGCCCAGTTCGCCCAAGGTCCGCGCAAGTCCGTCAAGTCCGCCCCCGCGCCCCTGCGTCCCTGCGCCCTGCGCCCTGTCAAAGATTATAATGCGCGCGGGGGGGTCACGGGGCCGGGGGCGGGGTGTCACTCACCGTCGGTCATCCTGCTCGGGTCGCGGACGGGGCGGGGCGCTAGCTCAATCACCTTCCCCCTAAAGAGCACAACAAGCTTTCGTGGCCGTGCCCGGAGTGGACATCAACCGTGCCGATTTTTCATACTCCGCCCGGGCCATCCCCCTAGCGAGCTTCAGGAGGTTTGGTGGCCGTGCCCGGAGTGGACATCAACCGTGCCTATTTTTCATACTCCGCCCGGACCATCCCCCTAGAGAGCTTCAGGAGGTTTGGTGGCCGTGCCCGGAGTGGACATCAACCGTGACGATTTTTCATACTCAGCTGGGACAGGTCACGGCCTGCGG
>JAKOGI010004978.1:0-18153 GCA_029747015.1 Carnegiea gigantea | reverse complement strand
TAAATATGTATATCTATATATATATAAATATATGGATATATATATATATATATATATATATATATATATATATATATATAATATATAATATATATATATATATATATATATATATATATATATATATATATATATATATATATACTATATATATATATATATATATATATATATATATATATATATATATATATATATATATATATATATATATATATATATATATATATATATATCTTATATATATATATATATATATATATATATATATATATATATATATATATATATATATGTACACTTACTCACACACACACACGCACACACACATAGACACACACAACTCAGGTAGTACATTTCAGATCTTGATCAAGCTGTCATAATCAAATCCATTGTGGTCATTGAGGGTCTTGTGTTTCAAGAGCATCCAATTCAGATATTGAATCACAGAATTAAGCAGTTAAGTATCAAGGAGATACCTTAAATCAAATTACCATGAGCAAATCATACCTCACCAGAAGCTACTTGGGAAACTGAGCAAGAAGTGAAAGCCAAGTACTTTTATTTATTTGAAATCACCTTGCATGATAGTCAAAGTTCATAAGTTTCGAGAAGGAAACTTTTTAAGGGGGGAAGGCTGTAATAGCCCGACCTTAAATCATGTTTATTTATTTAATTAAGTCATTTTATTTATTTTTAACGTTTATTTATCTCATTTAATTATCCCGGTTGACGGAATTCATTTTGGGCCACATTTTGCAATTCGAGTTTCATTTACCGGATAATTTCGAAAAAATTGATAGCAGGCCTCGATATTTATGATTTAAAAGATTAAAATATTTTTCATGACATCACATTTAATCTTGAGCTTTGGAAAAAAAAAGAAAAAAATTTCAAGCGCACTTGGTTTGACCTAGTTTTCAAACCCGACCCCGTTTAAGGCTAATTTTGACCCACCAAGACTTGACTCTATTTATTTGCCTAATTACCCTTAATTAGGCCTAATCTCTACTTAGCAAAAGTAGCTTTTCAAGATTAATTTTTAGCCAAGTATTTATTTGCATAAGCTTTTATTTTGCACCAAGTAAATGCAAGTCACTTTCTCTCTCTAGTTTTCTCTCCTCCTTCTCTCTACCCACAGCAGCAGCTCCTCCCAGCCCTATTATGGTGTTTTTCAACCAATTTTCGGGCACTCTCTGGTAAGGATTTCAATCCCTTACAACCTCCCTTCGTTAGCTACCATCTCCCCATCCTCAAAATCACTAAACCTCATCTCCACCTCCATTTTTTTCAAGATCCAAGTAAGTAGCTTTATCTTGTTCTTTGGATTTTTGGTTTTTGCTTCTCGTTTTGGTTGTTTCAATGCTGGATCATGTTGTTTTGATTGAATTAAGAATTATTTTGGTGATGGATCATGGTGGAGTTGAAGTTGGATCATGCTAGGGTTAGGGTTACACCTAATCATACAAGCTTCATGTTAAAGTGTTGGACTTTGATTATTTTATCCTTGATTTTGATCATTTTTTAATCTATTGAAGTTTATTATGATGTTTATGGTGTTTTGAAATCATGGGAGTGAGTTCAAGTAGGCTTTAAGTTAGGGTTTTGTCCAAGAATGCATGGTTTGAACCAAACTAGTATTAAACTTGAAGTACGTGAATATGTGACTACAAAATGAGCTTTATTGGATGTGAATATGAAGTGAAATTGAGTGTGGTGTTTTTGTATCATGTTGGGATGGGCTAAAGTGTGTTTACATGCTTTTAAGAAATGATTTATATTGAGGATTGGTGTGAAAAGTGAGGAAACAAGCTCAAACAGTGGGGCTGGAATTTTCAGAAAAATAGGACAACTTTGGGAGAAAACTGGCATTAATTGGCACATCAAAAATTCATATTTTTAGTGTAGTGATATCTTGATGAGTTAGCTTTCAATAGGCTCTAGAATTACTCAATTTCGAGTTATGTGGACAAAGCTATGATTAATTTACTGAGGACTACATAGAATGCATTGAAACTGGGAGCAATTTTAAACAGTAGACTTTACGAAAAAAAGCTGGTGTTGATTGGCTCATTACAAATTTGTATTTTTGGTGTGTGGATAGATCAATGAGTTATCTTTCACATGCATTTTGAATCGCCTTAATCCAAGTTCTGTGGAAAAAGTTATGATCGTTTTGCTACGACTGCACAGATTGAACTGAAATTGTGCATATTTATATTCTACCCTAATTTTAGAGACCTTAGTATGTGAATCATGCTTTGTGTCCTAAGTAAAAATTTTAGTGGACATTATGATCTTTTCATATTGGGATTTTATATCTTAATTGGAGGTCGGGGGTGAAAGATATGAATTTTCTAAAGTAGACCATCAAACGGTATTATGTAAAGAAAGAAATCAGTACTTAACAAATCAAACTAAGGCTATTTGAGCCTTATAAACCTCACAACACCCCTTATGGCATTGAACCTTCTATTATCCATTTCAGAAACATCAGAAAACCCATATTTCATTTATTTCAATTGAAATCTTTTCATTATCAGCTCAATCATTCCAATGTGATCTATTTTGTTTCAATTTGTTGTATTTCAAGTTCAATAACCCTAACTGATTTATTTTTTAGATCATCTTGGTTTAACTTGCCTTATTGAATTATTGGAATTGTAGAATCTTTTTTTAATTAATCAATTTCCATTAAAGTTATAAATTATGTCAGTGAACATGGTTTACTAGCTACATTTATCTATAATGACATCTCTTAAATAGAAATGGGGCCTAGTCTATCATTTTTCATTGTGCATACATATCATCAAGTGAAATTGCATTTTAAAGACTTCAGGTGCGTCCATTGCCTGTATCTCTAGAAATCAGAGCGTATTTATCAATGTTATCATATTTTGGTGAGTACATCAATGAATCAGTTTACACAGTGATTTATCAGTTAGTTAGTGACCCATCAGTTATTATCTATAGAGCATTCGCCCTTCAGCTACCCACGTGGCTTCAGGCCGAGTCCCCGATCGGCTGGGCAAGTGTACACCTATCCATAGATTGTAACAGTATCAAGGGGTTCACTATCAGATAATGATTAGCAATGCAGTTTTTAATTCACCTCATTTCCGGTTTTGACCTTAAATGAATTGCAAAGTGAGCCCAATCAGTGTTTCAATGATCATTTCACAATTCAAGAATGCATGTGCTGAGCTTCGGCTCACAGTTCGAAATGTTTTTCACGCTTTGTTTTAGGCAAATGCTTAGAGAATCGTCTTCATGCTAGTAAATCAGCGGAAGAGAATAAGTTGAGTAAGGGAATCTGGATGGATTAACACTGATACAGTGTATGCATATTTTTAGAGTTGTATAATGAAATCTTCAGTGGATGGCGATGCAGATTACATGGTGAATTGTTTTTACTATAGTGTAAAAACCTTATGTTGGTTAACAGTTGATTATATATGGATTGAAGCTATGCTTAACTATTTTGTTTATAGTGCTCATGTTTCAAGCCTTGTCCTTTTTGGATGGCAGTAACGCCCCTATCATTGGATTTATCATATCACAATTGAGCGATTTATTAAAGAGAATATAAATAGTGAAACATGTTTAATTTTGGGGCGTTACATATTCTTTCATGCATGTGGCTCTTTCAGGTTGCATCTCTAGAACTTGCCTAGACTCTTGTTCAAAACTATATTAGCATATGCATAGTTGATTATATGATAGAGGCATTCTATCTTTGGACAATTTAGCCATATAGCCAAATAGGCTACCCTTGCATTACATAATTGTCCCCTTTCCGAGCCCCTTTAAGCTATAGTCCTTTTTTTGTTGTGATTCCTTTATATTAACCCTTGACCAAACACATGCTCCTAACCTTTAAGTCAAGTCTATGCAGCATCACTTCTTCTATGTAGTGGGTGGTTTTGGGGGTATTTGAGTTTAAAGTGGCTTTGGAAAGTTGAGTTGTTGAGGGATTCATGACATTGAGTATTTGGCTTTGCTCCCCTCTTCTTTGGGTTGTACATGTATGAATTAGGTTGTGAGTTGAGAAGTTATAACCCTACGCCTTTTAATAATTGATATTTTTATTTCATTTTCAAAACTAAAGAAGAAAAAATCATGCTAAAGATAAAGAAACAAAAAAATGATGAAAAAAGAAGAAAATGAACAAAAAAAGAAGAATGAATAAGTATTTAGCATTGGGCATTTACATAGATTGAATTCCTTTCATTGTTAACTCATTTCCTACATAATGCATTGGGGTATGTTTGTTATAATGTTGGGGAGCCCTGATTGTTCGTAAACTTCATAGTTTTTTTGGTGTCTTGTTGGTTGCTCTCTAATCAACTGGCTACCTAGCTCCACATTGCTCAAATTTATGAGTCCTCTCCTTTTCATTGACCCTTCTAACCCACACAACAATTTATGTAAAGCCTCTTAATTATTCTGTCCATATTACATTCATCGTGGTGCAAATTTTTGGAGTCTTGGCGAGCTTATCGTAGATTGCATCTTTGGAATAAGTCTTAGGTGAACATGTGGTATAATTTAAACATATGAATGGGAGTGATTCACATTTCTCAAAAGTGAGGTTTAACCAGTCTACTTAGCTCTACAATTCCTTATCCTTACATACTCTTCTTTGCGGTTCGTCAGGGGTGATCAAGTTCGATGCTGAGATTGTGGTCATATACTTCTTTAAAAACAATCACCTTGTCCTAATTTTGAAATGTGTTTGCGCTACTTGGGAGTGTCGTTAATTGATGTTCCTGTTTGTGATGTGCTATGAGTTACCTAGCCTGAGGAGGCTATTAACCTTTTCGAGTCCTAGAAGTATCTCCCTTATTGGTTTAATCTAGTATTTGCTTGAGGACAAGTGAAGGTTTAAGCATAGGGAGTGATGAATGTCATATTTACATAAGATTTCATGAGTGTTTAGGAGTCATTTTAGGGGATTAATATGCTTAATTGTATGATTTGTGCTCTACCTTTGCTATTATACTTGGTTTACTTGTTTGAGAATGTTTGTAGATTTTGGTATTGTGAAACCAAAGCATGATGGTACACTGAAGATTTTGAGGCCTTATGGATCAAAAAATATAGCAAAAGATGCTCAAAGACACCTAGCATGGACAAACCATGATCAGTGTCATAACCCAGAAGGATCTAAAAAAGCAGTGGGACAAAAATTGATCAAGCATCAGAACCAGAGGCCACCACGGTCTGACCATGGTGGTGCCCGCGGTCTGTAGTGAGCTCTGTTCCCCATAGCTACTAGATTTCTTCGCGACTGTTCGTGTTCCAACTTTTTAGACGTTTCTACAGACTTTGTTTCACTGTAAATAACCTTGTTTTTAGCCTCACTTCGTTATCATATCATTCCATCCAATCCACTATGCTAGGTTAGTTTTTTCTTCTACCCTACAGAGATTTGAGGAGGAAGAAGAAGAAGAAGATTTGCAAAGGAACGGCGAATTGGGCAAGCATCGAAAGATCAATGCATCACCACGGAAACTAAGCATTCCTTCCTCTATCTTTTTCTTATCTCCTAGTCAAACTTATTTTCAGTTTATAATTAGATTTCTTTACCATGTTAGAGTAGATTTTGAGATTTTGAATTTGTGATCTAATTGATATATTTGCTTTGAGTATCTGCACTTTAATCATTCAATTTAAGCTGACTTCATGTTTAATATGATTTTAGAGTTTTAATTTGCAAGCATGTTGACTGGTCGTCTTGTTGCTTATTTTTTGTTGTTGGGTAAAGTACTAAAAGGTGAAGCTTGGCATTGGAAAACTAAAATCAGACTTGTATGTGCAAATTCTTGGGAAAGATTTATCATTTGAGAGTGTATGAGCGATAATTCTTTTCCTAATGAGTCTAGATTGATTAGAAACTACAAAAGTAGGGATTAATTGATACTGGGCATTTCAATATAACATAAGAGAGAGTAATGATCCTTTGATTATCATCCTTCAAACTGAGTTGGCTTAGATTGTTTGATATGCATTGAGCTTAAGTGGTTTATCCTATGGTAAAGCATATTCTGAATGTTTATTCCCATTCAAACTCTTATCCAAATGATTCGCTTAGCCTATCTTGAGGGAAGATTACTCAGTGACTTGACTAGTCCATGTGGGGTCGGCCTTAATTTACTATAACGCTATTGTGCGCTTTCGACCCTAACAAATTTTTGACGCCGTTGCCGGGTACTAGTGTTGAATATTGGCCTTCGCTTTACAGGTTTGACTAAACATTTTATTTTTCTTTTTTAAAAAAAACTAAAGAAAAAACATTAAAAATTTTAAAAAATTGAGAAATTAGATGATGGCCATTTTCTAGTTTTCACAATTCGAGCATTAATTATTTTGGAGGTATTTTAAATGTTGAAATATCTTTCTTGCTCAATGTGGTTATTATGTGGGTAAATGGAAAATTTTGGACATTGTTGATGAGGGTGTGAATAATGAAACCAATGCTCTTTTAGAGTATTAGGATTTTCTTGCTAAAAGCATTGATGAGGCATGGTATTTGCGTGAGTGGATTGCTTAGGACTTATTTGAGTTTCACAATGCTAGTCGTGTTTCTAGATATTCATTTTTCTATCCTTGTACATTCTATTCTAGATCTTATCATCTCCCTTTTTGCTATGACTTCTGTCATTCATTTGACCGTGCTATAAATTTGTTTCCTTATCATGCATGCTATACAACCTGACTTTGCATGACACAAGGACAATACCGATGTTATCCTAACCTTACCTGATTCATCCTTTCCTTCAACCCAATGTACGGGGCTAAAGAATGGGCCGGGTGAACCTTTTGGGGCTGCTGCTAGGTTTAGAGTTATTGATGCATGTTTTAAGCCAGAAGATACTTTTGGTAAGTGCATGATCTAGCTAAGACTCCTTTGGAGGGGTCAAGTGATGTGTTTATGTATAAGAAGTCTCCTAGCATAGGTTTTGAGGATAGTGTTCTCTCCAATCCCCTTGATCTTTCACATGCTTTGCCTCTTTGTTCATTACTCTCTCCTTCTCCTGTGTATTACATTGATGCGCTCACTGGTAATCCTATGATTTATGATGCTACTATGGATTTGGGCTATGAGAACAACATGTTTAGTATGCTTGGTTGAAGTGTTGGTGATTATGTGTCCCTGGGTTATTTTAGAGGCTATGATCCCTTAACCCTTATTGGGTATGCCTAGAGGCCTTGCCTATGAAAGTCATGTGGACTACATTGTTTAATACTTTCTATGATTTTTCTAAGACCTTTGATAAGGTTAAGAGGATACTTATTGTCTTTAGTATAATTTTAGGTATTATCACTTACCTTGTGTTTTCTAAATTATGGTCACAGGGGCTTGATAAGCTCCTGCATGTTTTGAAGTTATCTAATTTGACGAGTCGAGTCTTGAAATTGTGATGGAATGGTTGATGCTACATTCACCCCATTTGTGAGGTGGCCTTAGCTTAGGTGTATACATCACCTAATCTGGTGAGATCGTTATGTTTTATTCCCTTTCCCTTCTCTTACTTTCTCAACTTTGAATAATAATGCTTTATCCAAGCTTGGGGGAAGGATGGTTTAATGTTTCCATTTTGATTTTTAGTTTGTATAAGTTAGGACATATAGGTTTAGGTTTCCTTTCTTTTACAATGGTGTGTTGCATTTGAGATTTGCATGTAGGATTGTATGGAGCAATAGTGTGATGGGTTTGGGGTGCCCTCCAATGTTATTTCTTCTAGGCAGGATGGTCTTTATGAGCTTGAGTACCTTTTGATTTGCAATCCCTTTTGGTGCTAGAATTTGTTAGAGTTTTATGAATATTTCTTGGTTTGACCCTTTCTTAATTGAGAACATTGTTGTTGCCCCCTAAGAGTCCTCAGTAATAGTGTTAGTGTATGAGCATCATGTTATTAGCTAGATGAGACTATGGTAGATATCCCATGAAACTGTGGTAGATATCCCCTGAGACTTTGAACCTTAGTTTGACTAATTCATTATATTCAGTCTCATATTCTTTCAGGTATATGGCTCATTCTTGCCACATCTATAGAACTTGCCTAGACTCTTGTTCAAAACCACATTAGTATGTGCATAGCTGATGATATGATAGAGAGATTCTTTCTTTTGGCATTTTAGCTACATAGCCATATAGCATACCACATAGCCAAATAGCATACCCTTCTATTACATAGTAATTGCCTTTGCCAGGCCCTTTGAGATATAATCCTTGTCTTGTCGTGATCCCTTCATATCAACTCGTGGTCAAACACATGTTCCTCACCTTTAAGCCAAGTCTGTAGAGCATCACTTCATCTATATAGTGGGTGGTTTTGGGAGTATTTAAGTTTAAGGTGGTTGTGGAATGTTGGTTTGTTGAGGGATTGAAGACATTGAGCAATTGGTTTTGTTCTCCTCTTCTTCGGGTTGAGCATATATGAATGAGGTTGTGAGTTGATAATTCAAGACCCTATGCCTTTCAACAATTGAGATTTTCATTTCATTTCCAGAAAAAAAAAATAGAGTAAAAAAGGTCAAGTTAGAGAGAAAGAAACCAAAAAAAGACAAAAAAAGGAAAAAAATAAAAAATAAAAAGAAGAATGAATAAGTAATTTGCATTGGGCATTTACATAGATTGAGCTCATTTCTTTGTCAACTCATTTCCTATATGATTCGTTGGGGTATGTTCATTGTATTGTTGGGGAACCCAGATTATTGGTAACTTTCATGGTTTCTTAGTGTGTTGTTGGTTGCTCCATAGCTCCACGTTGCCTAAATTTATTAGTCCATTCATTTCCCTTAACCCTTTTAGGCCACATGTAAAGTTCTTTTCAGTGTTTTATGCATATTGTATTTTTAATGGTAGAAAATTTAAGAGTCTTGGCAAGCTTATGGTAGATTGCATCTTTGGAATGAGTCTTAGGGGAACTTATGCTATAATTCAAACAAATGGATGGGAGTGATTCATATTTCCTAAAAGTGGGTTTCTACCAGTCTATTTAGCTCTACAATTCCTTATACTTACATAATGTCCTTTGCCGTTCATCAGGGGTGATGAAGCTTAATGTCGAGCTTGTGGTAATATACTTCTTTGAAAACATTCATCTTCTCCTAATTTTGAATTGTTTTTTGCACTATTTGGGGTTGCTGTTGATTGATATTCTTGCTTGTGATGTGTTGTGAGTTACCAAGCTTGAGGAGGTTATTAACCTTTTTGAGTCCTAGATGCACCTCTCCTTATTGGTTTTGTCTAGTGTTTATTTAAGGACAAGCAAAGTTTTGAGTATGGGGGAGTGATAAATGTCATATTCGTATAGGATTTCATGAGTGTTTAGGAGTTATTTTAGGGGATTCATAAGCTTAATTGTATGATTTGTGCCCCATTTCTACTAGTATGCTTGGTTTCGCTTATTTGAGAAGTGTTTATAGATTTTGATCTTGTGAACCCAAAGCATGATGGTACAATGAAGATTTTGAGACCTTATGGATCAAAGAAGATAGTAAAAAAGGCTCAATGACACCCAGTACAAGAAAACCATGGCCAGTACCACAACCCAGAAGAATCCAGCAAAAATAGCAAGATAAAAATTGATCTAGCATCAAAACCAGAGGCCTCCACAATCTGACCATGGTCATGCCTATAGTGCATGGCGAGCTTTGTTCCCCCAGGTCTATTAGATTTCTTCGTGACTGTTCGTGTTCCAACCATTCGGACATTTGTGAAAACTTCATTACAGCAACAAATACCTTGTTTTTCAGCCTCATTTCATCATCATATCTTTGTCTCTAATCCACTATCTCGTAGATTAGTTTTTTCTTGCATCTTAGAGAGACTTTAAGGAAGAAGAAGAAGATTTGAAAGGGAACCGCAAATCAGGCAAGCATCGAAAGATCAACGCATCGCCATGGAAACTAAGCATTCCTTCCTCCATCTTTTTCTCATCTCTCAATTAGATTTGTTTTTAGTTTGTAATTGGATTTCTTTATCATACTACAGTAGATTTTTAGATTTGGGATTTATGAACCAATTGATGTATGTCCTTTGAGCATCTATATTTCAATCGTTCAATTTATGTTGACTTCAGGTTTAATACGATTTTAGAGCTTTAATTTGCAAGCATGTTGGTTGGCGATTGTCTTGCTTAATTTTTGATGTTGGGTGAAGTAATAAAAGGTGAGACTTGGCATTGGAAACTAAAATCAGACATGCATATGCAAATGTTTGAGAAAGATTTGCCATTCGAGAGGGCATGATCGAGCTCAAAGATTTGCCATTCGAGAGGGCATGATCGATAATCCTTTTCCTAATGAGTCTAGCTTGATTGAAAACCACAAAACTAGTGGATTGATTGATACTAGGCATTTCAATATAACTTGAAAGAGAGTAATGATACATTGATTATCGTCTTTTAAACTGAGTTTGCTTCAATTGATCGATGTGTAATGAGCTTGAGTGGTTATCATTTGGTGAAGCATATTCCTAAATGTTTATTCCCATTCAAACTAGTTCTAGTTGCTTTCTTATCCAAATTTTGATTCGCTTAGCTCTATGGGATTAACCTTGAGTTGCTATAATGCTACCGTGCGCTTCTAGCCCTATCAAGTGTTTGCCAACGTTGCCAAGACTAATGTTGAATATTGAGTTTTTCTCAATCAGTTTGACTAAGCATTTTTTTTTTTTTGAAAAAAACCCCAAAAAAAATTGAAAACTAGAAAATTTTGAGAAAAAAGATAATGGCAATTTTCCGATTTCCCCGATTCGAGCATGAATTATTTTAGAGGTATTTTAAATGATTAAATATTTTTCTTACTCAATGTGATTATTATGTGAGTAAATGGGAAATTTTGGACATTGTTGATGAAGGCCTGAATAGTAAAACCCATGCTCTTTTAGGGTATTGGGTTTTCCTACTAAGAGCATTGATGAGGCATGGTATTTGCTTGAATAGATTACTTAAGGTTCATTTGAGTTTGAGAAAGCTAGTTGTGTTTCAAGATATTCATTCTCCGATTCTTATGCATTGTAGTCTAGATCAAATTATGCGCCTATTTGGTGTGACTCCTATAATTCATTTGTCGACGATATAAATTCATGTCTTTATTATACATGCTATGCTAAACCTGGCTTTACATTACCCAGGGACAATATTGATGTTATCTTGACCTTGTATGATTCATCTTTTCCTTTAGCCCAGTGCATGGGGCTCGAGATGGGCAAACCTTTTAGGGTTACTGCTAGATTTAGTGTTGTTGATGCATGTTTTAAGTTGAAAGATACTTTTGATAAGGTGCTTGAACTAGCTAAGACTCCTTTGGAGGGGCTACGTGACGTATTTATGTGTGAGGAATCTCCTAACCTTGGTTTTAACGATAGTTTTCTCCCCAATCTCCTTGATCATGCACATGCTTCCCCTCTTTGTTCATTACCCTCTCCTTCCCTTGAATATTACATCGGTGCGTCAATTGGTAATCATATGACTTGTGATTATGTATTTGGGCTATGAGAACAACATGTTTAGTATGCTTAGTGTAAGTGTTGATGATTATGTGCCTCTAGGTTACTTTATAGGGTATGATCCCTTAATTGACCCTTTATTATGTATGCCTAGAGGACTTATCTAGGAAAGTCATGTCGACTACATTTTTTAATCTTTTTTATGACTTTTCTAAAACCTTTGATAAGTTTAAGAGGATACTTATTATCTTTAGGATGATTTTGGTTATTGCCTCTACCTTGTGTTTTCTAAATTATGGTCCCAAGAGTTTGATATGCTCCTACATGTTTCGATAGCATCTACTTTGATGGGTCAAGTTTTGAAGTTGTGATAGAGTGGCTGAGGCTCAATTTGCCCCGTTTGCAAGGTGGCGTTAGCTTAGGTGTACGTAGCACCTAACCTGGTGAGATCGTTATATTTTATTCCTTTTCCCTTCTCTTACTTTCTTTACTTTGAATAATAATGCTTTATCTAAGCATGGGGGAAGGATGGTTTAATACTTCTATTTTGGTTTTTAGTTTGCGTACTAGTTAGAGCATATAGGTTTAGGTTTCCTCGCTTTTGCAACGGTGTGTTGCATTATAGATTTCCATATAGGATTGTATGGAGCGATCGTGTGATGGGTTTATGATGCCCTCCGGTGCTATTTTTGCTAAGCATGATGGTCTTCATCAGCGTGAGTAACTTTTGATGTGTAATCCCTTTTGGTTCTAAAAGTTGTGAAGGTTTTGTGAATATTTCTTATTTTAGCCCTTGTCTTGAGTGAGAACTATGTTGTCCCCTTGGAGTTCTCAGCACTAGTGTTAGTATATGAGCTTCATGTTATAAGCTAGATGTGGCTGTGGTAGATATCCCATGAGACTTTTACCCTAGTTGACTAATTCATTATATTTAGTCGCATATTATTTCATGTGTGTGGCTCTTTTATGTTGGATCTTTAGAACTTGCCTAAACTCTTGTTTTAAACCACATTAAAGTGTGCATAGTTGATGATATGATAATGACATTCTTTCTTTCAGAATTTTCGCTATATAGCCAAATAGCCTACCCTTATATTACATATTTATCACCTTTGCTAGCCTCTTTGAGCTATAATATTTTTTTAATTGTGATCCCTTCATATTAACCCTTGGCCAAACATATGTTCCTAACCTTTAAGCCAAGTCTTAAATCATCACTTCATCTATATAGTGGGTGCTTTTAAGGGTATTTGAGTTTAAGGTGGCTTTGGCATGTTGGTTTGTAAGGATAGATGACATTGAACATTTGGTTTTGTTGCCTTCTTATTTGGGTTGTACATATGGGAATTAGGTTGTGAGTTGATAATTCATAACCCTATGTGTTTCAATAATTGATATTTTTATGTCATTTCCAAAAAAAGAAAAAAAAAGAAGAAGAAAAGTCATGTTGAAGATAAAGAAATTAAAAAAAAAAAAGGAAGAAAAACAAAAAAAAAAGAAGAATGAATAAGTTTTTACATTCAACATTTATATAGATTGAGTTCTTTCTTTGTCAACTCATTTCCTACATGATTCATTGCGTTATGTTTGTTGTAATGTTGGGGTCACCTGATTGTTGGTAAACTTCATTGTTTCTTTATGTCATGTTGGTTGCTCTCTAGTCATTTAGATATCGAGCTCCACATTGCCAAAATTTACTAGTCCACTCCTTTCCCTAGACCCTTCTAGCCCACACTACAACTCATGTAAAGTGCTCTTGATTGTTTTGTCCACATTGTATTTTTCATGGTGGAAATTTTGAGAGTTTTGGCAAGCTCATAGTAGATTGCATCTTTGGAATAAGTCTTTGGTGAACTTATGTGATAATTTAAAGACATAAATGGGAGT
The DNA here is from genome assembly GCA_029747015.1 of Carnegiea gigantea. Lineage (NCBI taxonomy): Eukaryota > Viridiplantae > Streptophyta > Magnoliopsida > Caryophyllales > Cactaceae > Carnegiea > Carnegiea gigantea. The sequence goes on along the minus strand of JAKOGI010004978.1, from coordinate 4,805 downwards.
GATTCACATTTCCTAAAAGTGAGGTTCTACTAGTTTATTTAACTCTACAATTCCTTATACTTACATAATGTGCCTTGTGGTTCGTCGGGGGTGATCAAGTTTGATCCTGAGCTTGTGGTCATATACTTCTTTGAAAGCATTCACCTTCTCCTAATTTTGAAATGTCTTTTGCATTATTTGGGGGTGCCGTCAATTGATATTCCTGTCTGTGATATGCTGTGAGTTACCTAGCCTAAGGAGGCTATTAACCTTTTCGAGTCCTAGATGTATATGCCTTTATTTATTTTATCTAGTGTTTGCTTGAGGACAACTAAAGGTTTAAGCACGAGGGAGAGATGACTATCATATTTACATAGAATTTCATGAGTGTTTGGGAGTCATTTTAGGCGATTAATATGCTTAATGGTATGATTTTTGCCTGCTTCTGCTATTATGCTTAGTTTTGCTTATTTGTGAAGTGTTCGCAGATTTTAATCTTGTGAACCCTAAGCATGATGGCACAATGAAGATTTGGATGCCTTATGGATTAAAAATTATAGCAAAAGATACCCAAAGACACCTAGCACGGACAAACCATGGTCAGTACCATGGCTCTGAAGGATCCAAGGAAGTAGTGGGACAAAATTGATCGAGCATCAGAACCAGAGGCCACCATGGTCTGACCGTGGTGGTGCCCATGGTTTGTAGTGAGCTCCATTCCCCTGGGTCTGCTGGATTTCTTCGCGACTGTTCGTATTCCAACCATTTGAATGTTTTTGTAGACTTTGTTTTTGCTTCAAATGCCTTGTTTTTAGCCTTACTTCATCATTGTATCATTCCATCCAATCTACTATCCTAGGTTACCCTAGAGAGAGTTTAAGGAAGAAGGAGAAGAAGAAGATTTGCAAGGGAACCGTGGATCAGGTAAGCACCAATAGATCAGTGGATCACCACGGAAACTGAGCATTCCTTCCTCTATCTTTTTCTCATCTCTCAATTAGATTTATCTTCAATTTGTAATTAGATTTCTTTATCATGTTAGAGTAGATTTTGAGATTTCTGATTTGTGAGCCAATTGATGTATCTACTTTGAGTAATCCACACTTCAATCATTCGATTTAAGCTGACTTCATGTTTAATATAATTTTAGAGTTTTAATTTGCGAGCATGTTAACTGGCCCTCTTCTTGCTGGATTTTGGATGTTGGGCAAAGTACTTAAAAGTGAAACTTGGCTTTGGAAAACTAAAATCGAACTTGTATATGTGAATTCTTAAGAAAGATTTGTCATTCGAGAGGGTATGAGATAATTCTTTTCCCAATGAGTCTAGATTAAGTCAAAACCACGAAAGTAAGGGATTCATTAATAGTAGGCATTTCACTATAACTTGAGAAAGAGTAATAACCCTTTGATTATTGTCCTTTAAACTAAATTGGCTTAGATTGATTGATATGCAATGAGCTTGAGTAGTTTATCATATAGTGAAGCATATTCCTGAATGTATATTCCTATTTAAACTAGTTCTAGTTGTTTTCTTATCGAAATTTTGATTTGTTTAGCCTATCTTTCTGGGAATATCACTCGGTGGCTTGACTAGTCTATGTGGGATCGGCCTTGATTTACTATAGCACCACAGTGCACTTGCGACCCCATCAAGTTTTTGATGTCGTTATCGAGGACTAGTGTCGAATATTGGGTTTATCTCAGTAGGTTTGGCTAAGCATTTTATTAATCTTTGAAAAAAAAACTATTAAAAAAACATTAAAAATTAAAAAAAATTTCAGAAAAAAGACAATGGCCATTTTCCAGCTTCCCCAATTTGAACATGAATTATTTTGGAGATATTTTAAATGATAAAATCTCTTTCTTGGTCAATGCGGTTACTGTGTGGGTAAATGAAAAATTTTGGACACTTTTGATAAGGGTGCGAACAGTGAAATCCATGCTCTTTTGGAGTCTTGGGATTATCTTGTTAAAAGCATTGATAAGGCATAGTATTTGCTTGAGTGGATTGCTTCGGATTCATTTAATTTTGAGAAGGCTAGTCGTGTTTCTAGATATTCATTCTTTGATTCTTATGCATTCTATTTGATATCTTATTATGCCCCTATTTGCTTGACTTGTTTAATTCATTTGACCATGCTATCTTATTATGCCCTATATGCTATACAACCTAACTTCGCATCACCCAGGGACAATAATGATATTCTCTTAACCTTATCTTATTCATCCTTTCCCTCAGCTCAGTGCACGGGGCTCAAGGTTGGGTGAACCTTTTGGGGTAATTGCTAGGTCTAGCTTTGTCGATGCATATTTTAAGCATGAGGAGTCTCCTAGCCTGGGTTTTGATGATAGTGTTCTCCCCAATCCCCTTGATCATTCACATGCTTCATCTCTTTGTTCATTACCCTCTCCTTCCCACGAGTATTATATTGATTCACCCATTGGTAATTCTATTATTTGTGATACTGCTATGGATTTGGGCTATGAGAACAACATGTTTAGTATGCTTGGTGGAAGTGTTGGTGATTATGTGTCCCTAGGTTATTTTAGAGGGTATGCTCCCTTAATTGACCCTTATTGGGTATGCATAGAGGACTTACCCATGAAAGTCATGTGGACTACATTGTTTACTCCTTTTCATAATTTTTCTTGGATCTTTCATAAAGTTAGGAGGATACTTATTGTCTTTGGTGTGATTTTTGCCATTATCACTTACCTTGTGTTTTCTAAAATGTGGTCCCAAGAGTTTGATAAGCTTCTGCGTGTTTTGATGGCATCTAATCTAATATACCGAGTCTTAAAGTTGTGATGGAGTGGATAATGCTCTATTTGCCCCGGTTGTAAAGTGGCCTTAGCTTAGGTGTATACAGCACATCACCTGGTGAGATCGTTATGTTTTGTTGCCTTTCCCTTCTCTTACTTTCTTAACTTTGAATAATAATTCTTTATCTAACCTTGGGTAAAGGATGGCTTAGTGTTTCCATGTTGGTTTTTAGTTTGCATACTAGTTAGAGCATGTAGGTTTAGTTTTCCTTTCTTCTACAATAGTGTGTTACATTTTAGATTTGCATATAGGTTGTATGGAGCAATATTGTGATGGGTTTGAGATGCCCTCCAATGCTGTTTTTACAAGGAATGATGGTCATAAGCTTGAGTAACTTTTGATTTGTAATCTCTTTTGGTGCTAAAATTTATGAAAGTTTTGTGCATATTTCTTATTTTCACCCTTGTCTTACTTGAGAACATTGTTGCCCCCTTAGAGTCCTTGGCACTAGTGTTGGTATATAAGCTTAATGTTATTAGCTAGATGAGACTGTGGTAGATATCCTATGCAACTTTGAACCTTAGTTTGACCAATTCTTTTTATTTAGTCTCATATTCTTTCATGTGTGTGGCTCTTTCATGTTGCATCTAGAACTTGCCAAGACTCTTGTTAAAAACCATATTAGCATGTGCATAGTTGATGATATCCCCTTGTATTACGTTTTAGTTAATGATAGAGGCATTCTTTCTTTGGACATTTTAGCCACATAGCTAAATAGGCTACCCGTGTATTACATACTTATCCCCATTGCTAGTCCCTTTGGGATATAATCCTTTTCTTGTTGTGATCCCCTCATATTAACCCTTGGTCAAGCACACATTCTTAACCTTTAGGCCAAGTCTATGGAGCATCACTTCATCTATGTAGTGGGTGGTTTTTGGGCTATTTGAGTTCACGGCGGCTTTAGAATGTTAGTTTGTTAAGGGATTGATGACATTGAGCATTTAGTTTTATTCCCCTCTTGTTCGGGTTATGCACATATGAATTAAGTTGTGAGTTGATAATTCATAACCCTATGCCTTTCAATAATTGATCTTTTCATTTCATTTCAAAAAAACAAAAGAAAAAAGTCAAGTTGAAGAGAAAGAAGCAAGAAAATAAACAAACCAAAAAGAGAAGAAAACAAATAAGAAAAGAAGAATGAATAAGTGATCAGTGTTCGACATTTCCATAGATTAAGTTCCTCTTTTCTCAACTCATTTCCTACATGATTCATTCAAGTATGTTCATTGTATTATTGGGGAACCCAGATTGTTGGTAAACTTGATGGTTTCTTAGTGTCTTATTGTTGCTCCCTAGCTCCATGTTGCCCAAATTTATTAGCCCACTCATTTCCGTTAACCCTTCTGGCCCACACCACAACCCATGTAAAATCCTCTTGATTGTTATGTGCATATTGCATTTTTAGTGGTGGAAAATTTGAGAGTCTTTGGAATGAGTCTTCAGTGAACTTATGCTATAATTTAAACAAATGGGTGGGAGTGATTCATATTTCCCAAAAGTAAGGTTCTACCAGTTTATTTAGCTCTATAATTCCTTATACTTACGTAATGTGCTTTATGATTCATCGGGGGTGATCAAGTTCAATGTCGAGCTTGTGGTCATATACTTCTTTGAAAACATTCACCTTCTCCTAATTTTAAATTGTCTTTTGCACTATTTGAGGTTGTTGTCGATTAATATTCTTGCTTGTGAAGCACTGTGAGTTGCCTAGCCTAAAGAAGTTATTAATCTTTTTGAGTCCTAGATACATCTCCCTTTATTGGTTTTATCTAGTGTTTACTTAAGAATAAGCAAAGGTTTGAGCATGGGGGAGTGATGAATGTTATATTTGCATAGGATTTCATGAGTGCTTGGGAGTCATTTTAGGGGATTAATATGCTTAATTCTATGATTTGGGGCCTACTTCTACTATTATGCTTGGTTTCGCTTATTTGAGAAGTATTTGCAGATTTTGATCTTGTGAACCCAAAGTATAATGGTACTTGAGATCTTATGGA
>JAKOGI010004977.1:15000-18155 GCA_029747015.1 Carnegiea gigantea | reverse complement strand
GCACGGCCGAGGCCTGCCCCCGCGTCCCGCACATCTGCCCCGGGGCATGCCCCCGTGCATCGCCTCTAGAACGCCCCCGAAGCAAGGCCAAGGCATGCCCCCCGAGTCCCGCCCATCGCCCCGTGGCAAGGCCAAGGCATGCCCCCGAGTCCCGCACATCGCCCCGTGCCGTGCCCCCGGGTCCCGAGGAACGCCCCCAAACGGCCCCGGTGCATGCCCAAGGCGTGCCCCCGCGTCCCGAGGATCGGCCCCGGTCCATGCCCAAGGCGGGCCCCCCGGGTCCCGAGGAAGGCCCCCGGAACGGCCCCGGTGCATGGCCACGGCATGCCCCCGAGTCCCGCACCTCGCCCCGGGCGTGCCCCCGAGTCCCGAGGAACGCCCCGGTGCATGCCCAAGGCATGGCCCCGAGTCCCGCACGTCGCCCCGGAACGGCCCCGGGGCGCGGCCAAGGCATGGCCCCGAGTCCCGGGAACGCCCTCAGAACGGCCCCGGTGCATGGCCCCGCGTCCCGCACATCGCCCCGAAACGGCCCCGGTGCATGCCCAAGGCATGCCCCTGAGTCCCGAGGAAGGCCCCCACAACGGCCCCGGTGCATGGCCGAGGCATGCCCCCGGGTCCCGAGGACCGGCCCCGGGGGGCACCGGGGCATGCCCCCGGGTCCCGAGGTGGGACCGGCCCAAAAGGGGGGCACCGGGGCATGCGACCGGGTTGTAAAGAGGGGTAGGAAAAGGGGCATGCCCACGAGAGCGTCAAAGACAACGATTGACGGACGAAAACGGCAGCTACAATGAATGTCCGTGGACAGAGTGACGGGAATGATGTCGCTGGGTGCAGGGGGCTGCCGGGGGTTGCTGGATGCTGGCCGCAGGCTGTGAACGCTGGCCGCAGCCCTGTGAACGCTGGCCGCTTGTCCTGGACGCTGGCCGCAGCCTGTGAACGCTGGCCGCTTGTCCTGGACGCTGGCCGCAGGCTGGGAGCGCTGGCCGCAGGCTGTGAACGCTGGCCGCAGCCCTGTGAACGCTGGCCGCTTGTCCTGAACGCTGGCCGCAGGCTGTGAAGGCTGGCCGCTTGTCCTGAACGCTGGCCGCAGGCTGTGAACGCTGGGCGCTTGTCCTGAACGCTGGCCGCAGCCTGTGAACGCTGGCCGCTTGTCCTGAACGCTGGCCGCAGCCTGTGAACGCTGGCCGCTTGTCCTGAACGCGGGCCGCAGCCTGTGAACGCTGGCCGCTTGTCCTGGACGCTGGGCGCAGCCCCTGGACGCTGGGCGCAGCCCCTGGACGCTGGCCGCAGGGCCCTGAACGCTGGCCGCAGCCCCGCGAACGCCCGAAAGCCGTCCCGAGAAAAAATCCCCGTATTTCTGTCGTGCGTTTTTCCCCAAATTTTGTCCACCCCTTCCCCACGATTTTTAGAGGATTTACAAGCTTTGTCCCGCATTTTTCTGATTTTTCTCCGATTTTAGGATTTTTTTTCGTTTTCGACTTTAAAAAATCATAAAAAATAGCTCGGGTGTCCGAAAAATTCCGAAAAAATATTTTTTAGTAATTTCACATCATGATCTTTCCAATGGTACCATTGGTTGCTGCTGAAACATTCTAAATCTTCAAAAACCCCAGTATGATTTTTCGTCACAGTTGATGTCTACTGGGGGCAGAGCCAGTAGAGTTATAAGAGCTCTTTATAGGGGAGGTGCTTGGCAAGCAGCTGGGGCAGCAGCAGGGTCAGCGGCAGCCATCGGCCATGCATGGCATGGCATGGCATGATGTCAAAGGCCTTGTTGCCATGGCTTCCTTGCACCGAACCTTGGCGGGCGGATGAAGGACCACCCCGGGGGTCGGGGTTTGCCTCGGGAAGCGTGACTAGCATGAAAATTGTTGGATATCGATCGATGGAGTGCGGGAATCGTTGCTATGCTAGTTCCTCCCTTCCGAGGCACCGGTGGTGCTCCTGCCGCCCGTCTTCGGTGGCATTCCCTAGGCTTCTAGGATGCCATCACGGGTGGGGGCCTTGCCCCCCCTCACCCGAGAACGGTGATCACCCCCACGTGGGCAGGGGTGAATGTCGGTGAATTCCCGCGGCCCACCGTCCCTTCTTTCTTGACCCGGCCCCCTTGCTCCCTGACATCATTTCTGTTGCTCGACATGCCCCGTCCTGGGGCGGACGGCGGACGCACTGGCTTGTGGGATTTAAGCGGGGGCGTGCTGCCTTCCACGTGCGGGCTGACCGTCGCAAGCGCGGTGACAGGAGAGGCGACGCGGGATGGGCTGGACGCCCCGGTTGTGAGAAGCCTGTGATCGGTGAGTGAGGGCCTAGACGCTGAGCTTGTAAGCCCCTCGCGCCCGTGAGGCACTGCCACGAACGGGGTGGAAGGCTTGTCTTGAGCCGATCCGTGCGACGACGGCGGGGTTGATCGCCCCGGTGGTGGAAGCCGACGATCGGTGAGTGAGGGCCTAGACGCTTGAGCTTGTAAGCCCCTCGCGCCCGTGAGGCCGAAGTACACGAACCGAGTGGGAGGCCCTTCCCGAGGAGCACTTCCAAGGGCGCGACCTGAGGCCTGCGCGGGGCGGGGAGTGCCCTTCGCATCGGGATTTTGCCGGTGGGGATGCCGTTGCGCCCCTCGTCCCTTGTTTCTTGACATGGCCACTTGCTCCTTGACATTGCCTTTCTGTTGCTTGACGACCCACCTCCCCCCGTCCCGGGGCGGACGGCGGACGCACTGGCTGTGGGATTTGCGCGGAGGCGTGTTGCCTTCCACGTGCGGGCTGACTGTCGCAAGCGCGGTGACAGGAGAGGCGACGCGGGATGGGCTGGACGCCCCGGTTGTGAGAAGCCTGTGATCGGTGAGTGAGGGCCTAGACGCTTGAGCTTGTAAGCCCCTCGCGCCCGTGAGGCACTGCCACGAACGGGGTGAAAGGCTTGTCTTGAGGAGCCGATCCGTGCGACGACGGCGGGGTTGATCGCTCCGGTGGTGGAAGCCGACGATCGGTGAGTGAGGGCCTAGACGCTTGAGCTTGTAAGCCCCTCGCGCCCGTGAGGCCGAAGTACACGAACGGAGTGGGAGGCCCTTCCCGAGGAGCACTTCCTAGGGCGCGACATGAGGCCTGCGCGGGGCGGGGAGTGCCCTTTGCATCGGGATTATGCCGGTGGGAATGCCGTTG
>JAKOGI010004977.1:0-5000 GCA_029747015.1 Carnegiea gigantea | reverse complement strand
CTGGCCGCAGGCCGTGACCTGTCCCAGCTGAGTATGAAAAATCGGCACGGTTGATGTCCACTCCGGGCACGGGCACCAAACCTGCTGAAGCTCTCTAGGGGGATGGTCCGGGCGGAGTATGAAAAATAGGCACGGTTGATGTACACTCCGGGCACGGCCACCAAACCTCCTGAAGCTCTCTAGGGGGATGGCCCGGGCGGAGTATGAAAAATCGGCACGGTTGATGTCCACTCCGGGCACGGCCACGAAAGCTCGTTGTGCTCTTTAAGGGGAAGGTGATTGAGCTAGTGCCCCGCCCCGTCCGCGACCCGAGCAGGATGAACGATGGTGAGTGACACCCCGCCCCCGGCCCCGTGACCCCCCCCGCGCGCATTATAATCTTTGACAGGGCGCAGGGCGCAGGGACGCAGGGGCGCGGGGGCGGACTTGACGGACTTGAGCGGACTGGGCGAAGGAAGGGTCGAGAGCTAGGCCCCGTGGCGTGCCGCGTGCCCCCATATTTGTGCCCCAAGTCCCGAACGTCGATGCCAAGGCATGCCCCCGAGTCCCGGGGAGCGGCCCCGTGCACGGCCGAGGCCTGCCCCCGCGTCCCGCACATCGGCCCCGGGGCATGCCCCGTGCATCGCCTCTAGAACGCCCCCGAAGCAAGGCCAAGGCATGCCCCCCGAGTCCCGCCCATCGCCCCGTGGCAAGGCCAAGGCATGCCCCCGAGTCCCGCACATCGCCCGGGCCGTGCCCCCGGGTCCCGAGGAACGCCCCCAAACGGCCCCGGTGCATGCCCAAGGCGTGCCCCCGCGTCCCGAGGATCGGCCCCGGTCCATGCCCAAGGAGTGCCCCCCGGGTCCCGAGGAAGGCCCCCGGAACGGCCCCGGTGCATGGCCACGGCATGCCCCCGAGTCCCGCACCTCGCCCCGGGGCGTGCCCCCGAGTCCCGAGGAACGCCCCGTTGCATGCCCAAGGCATGGCCCCGAGTCCCGCACGTCGCCCCGGAACGGCCCCGGGGCGCGGCCAAGGCATGGCCCCGAGTCCCGGGGAACGCCCTCAGAGCGGCCCCGGTGCATGGCCCCGCGTCCCGCACATCGCCCCGAAACGGCCCCGGTGCATGCCCAAGGCATGCCCTGAGTCCCGAGGAAGGCCCCCACAACGGCCCCGGTGCATGGCCGAGGCATGCCCCCGGGTCCCGAGGACCGGCCCCGGGGGGCCCCGGGGCATGCCCCCGGGTCCCGAGGTTCGGCCCCGGGGCATGCCCCCGAGAGCGTCCACGCACGCTGCCGGACGCCCACGGCAGCATCCATGCATGCCGGGCAGCGTCCGTGCATGCTGTCGCTGGGTGCCGGGGGCTGCCGGGGGGTGCTGGATGCTGGCCGCAGGCTGTGAACGCTGGCCGCAGCCCTGTGAACGCTGGCCGCTTGTCCTGGACCGCTGGCCGCAGGCTGTGAACGCTGGCCGCAGCCCTGTGAACGCTGGCCGCTTGTCCTGGACGCTGGCCGCAGGCTGGGAACGCTGGCCGCAGCCCTGTGAACGCTGGCCGCTTGTCCTGGACGCTGGCCGCAGGCTTTGAACGCTGGCCGCAGCCCTGTGAACGCTGGCCGCTTGTCCTGGACGCTGGCCGCAGGCTGTGAACGCTGGGCGCAGCCCTGTGAACGCTGGCCGCTTGTCCTGGACGCTGGCCGCAGCCCTGTGAACGCTGGCCGCAGCTCCTGAACGCTGGCCGCAGCCTGTGAACGCTGGCCGCTTGTCCTGGACGCTGGGCGCAGCCCCTGGACGCTGGGCGCAGCCCCTGGACGCTGGCCGCATGGCCCTGAACGCTGGCCGCAGCCCCGCGAACGCCCGAAAGCCGTCCCGAGAAAAAATCCCCGTATTTTTGTCGTGCGGTTTTCCCCAAATTTTGTCCACCCCTTCCCCACGATTTTTAGAGGATTTACAAGCTTTGTCCCGCATTTTTCTGATTTTTCTCCGATTTTTAGGATTTTGTTTCGTTTTCGACTTTAAAAAATCATAAAAAATAGCTCGGGTGTCCGAAAAATTCCGAAAAAATATTTTTTAGTAATTTCACATCATGATCTTTCCAATGGTACCATTGGTTGCTGCTGAAACACTCTAAATCTTCAAAAAACCCCAGTATGATTTTTCGTCACAGTTGATGTCTACTGGGGGCAGAGCCAGTAGAGTTATAAGAGCTCTTTATAGGGGAGGTGCTTGGCAAGCAGCTGGGGCAGCAGCAGGGTCAGCGGCAGCCATCGCCCAGGCATGGCATGGCATGGCATGATGTCAAAGGCCTTGTTGCCATGGCTTCCTTGCACCGAACCTTGGCGGGCGGGTGAGGGGCCACCCCGGGGGTCGGGTTTTGCCTCGGGAAGCGTGACTAGCATGAAAATTGTTGGATATCGATCGGTGGAGTGCGGGAATCGTTGCTATGCTAGTTCCTACCTTCCGAGGCACCGGTGGTGCTCCTGACGCCCGTCTTCGGTGGCATTCCCAAGGCTTCTAGGATGCCATCACGGGTGGGGGCCTTGCCCCCCCTCACCCGAGAACGGTGATCACCCCCACGTGGGCAGGGTGATTGTCGGTGAATTCCCGCGGCCCACCGTCCCTTCTTTCTTGACCCGGCCCCCTTGCTCCCTGACGTCATTTCTGTTGCTCGACATGCCCCGTCCTGGGGGCGGACGGCGGACGCACTGGCTTGTGGGATTTAAGCGGGGGCGTGTTGCCTTCCACGTGCGGGCTGACCGTCGCAAGCGCGGTGACAGTAGAGGCGACGCGGGATGGGCTGGACGCCCCGGTTGTGAGAAGCCTGTGATCGGTGAGTGAGGCCCTAGACACTTGAGCTTGTAAGCCCCTCGTGCCCATGAGGCACTGCCACGAACGGGGTGGAAGGCTTGTCTTGAGCCGATCCGTGCGACGGCGGCGGGGTTGATCGCTCCGGTAGTGAAAGCCAATGATCGGTGAGTGAGGGCCTAGACGCTTGAGCTTGTAAGCCCCTCGCGCCCGTGAGGCCGAAGTACACCAACGGAGTGGGAGGCCCTTCCCGAGGAGCACTTCCAAGGGCGCGACCTGAGGCCTGCGCGGGGCGGGGAGTGCCCTTCGCATCGGGATTTTGCCGGTGGGGATGCCGTTGCGCCCCTCGTCCCTTGTTTCTTGACATGGCCCCTTGCTCCTTGACATTGCCTTTCTGTTGCTTGACGACCCACCTCCCCCCGTCCCGGGCGGACGGCGGACGCACTGGCTGTGGGATTTGCGCGGAGGCGTGTTGCCTTCCACGTGCGGGCTGACTGTCGCAAGCGCGGTGACAGGAGAGGCGACGCGGGAGGGGCTGGACGCCCCGGGTGTGAGAAGCCTGTGATCGGTGAGTGAGGGCTAGACGCTTGAGCTTGTAAGCCCCTCGCCCTTTGTGAGGCAACTGCCACGAACGGGGTGGAAGGCTTGTCTTGGGAGTCGATCCGTGCGACGACGCGGGGTTGATCGCTCCGGTGGTGGAAGCCGACGATCGGTGAGTGAGGGCCTAGACCGCTTGAGCTTGTAGCCGCCGTCGCGCCCGGTGAGGCCGAAGTACACGAACGGAGTGGGAGTCCCGTCCCGAGGAGCACTCCTAGGGCGCGACATGAGGCCTGCGCGGGGCGGGGAGTGCCCTTTGCATCGGGATTATGCCGGTGGGAATGCCGTTGTGCCGCGGGGTGGGGGGTCACCTCCCTCCTCAAAATCCAACCCGATTTCCTTCGAGATCCCCCCGAAAACCCCTTGTTCACACCACCTTCCTTCCCCTCCCGAAAAACCCTTGTCCCCCCCCAGCTTACTTCCCCCTCTCGCCCCACTCCACTTGAAAGCACCCTGACAACCCTCCCGTCGTCCCGAGGCGGACGCGCTGGCTGTGGGATTTACGCGGAGGCGTGTTGCCTACCACGTGCGGGCTGACTGTCGCAAGCGAGGTGACAGGTGAGGCGATGCGGGATGGGCCGGAAGCCCGGTAGTGGAAGCCGACGATCGGTGAGTGAGGGCCTAGACGCTTGAGCTTGTAAGCCCCTCGCGCCCGTGAGGCCGAAGTACACGAACGGGGTCGAAGTCTTGTCTCGAGGAGCCGATCCGTGTGACGACGGCGGGGTTGATCGCTCCGGTAGTGGAAGCCGATGATCGGTGAGTGAGGGCCTAGACGCTTGAGCTTGTAAGCCCCTCGCGCCCGTGAGGCCGAAGTATACGAACGGAGTGGGAGGCCCTTCCCGAGGAGCACTTCCGAGGGCGCGACATGAGGCCTGCGCGGGGCGGGGAATGCCCTTTGCGTCGGGATTTTGCCGTTGGTCGTGCCGAGGGGGTGACCTTTCCTCCTCAAAATCCAACCCGATTTCCTTCGAGATCCGCCCGAAAACCCCGTGTTCACACCCACTTGAAAGCAGCCTGACAGCCCTCCACTCCAGAGCACCCTGACAACCCATCCCCCCATTTGGCGCCCCCTCCTTCCTCAAGTCCCTCGGTGCGAATATGTCGGTTGGCTACGGTTACCCTTCGCGTCCAGCGGTGCTCGTCGGGCTTCGCCTTGCTATTTCCGTTCGTCTATGTGCCATAGTCGAGCGGACGTGCGGGGTGCATCTCGGCGGGACACGTGGGGGCGCGTGAGTTGCGTTCGGTTCGTTTGTGTTGGCGGGCTCCCTGCTCGAGCGGTGAACCGTCCCCGCTCGATCCTCTTCAGGGGATGATCCAGGGGCGGGCAAGCCCTGGACAGATGACGGTTTCCTGCGTTGCATGCCTCGTGAAGGCAGCTTGGACCCTAACGAGATGATCTTTCGCTCGATGCCCCCTTGGGGTGTCGGGTGGACGCTTCGGGCTGGGGCCGTCGTCCACCCGCGTCGCGTCGCCGTGCGCACGCGGCTTGGGCTATGGCCTCTGGCTGTGCTTCGGGATGCAGAACACTGTGCGGGCATTGCTTCCACGCCGTGGAGGCAAGATGCCCCATCAAGCGTTCTTCGCTGGAAACGAACGACGGTCGTGCGCGTGTTTACCCCCCGCTA